>LOJH01003401.1:27721-39168 GCA_001685095.1 Ellobius talpinus | reverse complement strand
GGGGGAGCCGAGCCCGGCCCGGGAGCCCGAGCAGTGCAAGTGTGAGGCACCTAGGCCTCTCACGCTGGACTCCTCAGTCTCCCGGCCGCCTGTCCTCCACACGGGTATATGGGATGGAAGCGGGACCCTCGGGAGCAGGTAAGGGCCCTCAGGAGCGGGGAGCGGTGTGTGTTCCAAAGCCCTGGGGGCTCCCGCGGCAGGAGCATGGTTCCAGAGTGAGGAGAGGGACTCTCAGGGGCTAGGGGGCCCATTTTGAAGGGGGCTGTGTGCAGTTCCGGCGGAGAGCCATGTGAAGATCTGAGAGCCGGGCTGTTTGTCCTAGGAAGCAGTATGCAGTCCTGACGGTGGGAACTAATCTGGCAGAAGGGCCTGAATGCACAGGAGTCCTTCCGTGAGGTCTGGGGAGGCCTATGGGGAGGCCCAGCAGGTGGCAGGGGGGCGGGCTCCAGGTGTCCAACAGAGGAGGGGGGCGACACAGATGGGCCTGGAACTACCGCCTGCCAGGGGCGGGGGCTCGGCCGTGCTGGGCTGGGCTAAGCTAATGTCTCTAGGGAGAAGGCGCCAGAGCAGGGCTCTGTGCTCCGCCCTAACTGGGCCTGAAGCGGGGGTGAGGGTCAGGGGGCGGTGGGTGGGGATCTAGCCCAGGGAGTTCCCCCTTAGGCTGGGGACTTGAGTGGTGGCGCGGGAGCATGCGCGGAGGTACCAGCCTAAAGGGCTGCCCTGTGTGGTGGGGGCGTGGCTGTTTGAATACCCCTACCCCTCCTCTGCCCTGTTTGGCTTGGGAAAAGGAGCGCACTGATGTGTGCATTCTCTCTTAGATTCTGTTGGCAGAGTACAAATGGAAATTGCCTTCATCCCTGTCTTGGGGTCTCTGACACTTGGTCCTTAAGCCCTGCAGTAGCAGTTTGCCAAAGAATGGGTTGAGGTAAACTGCCAGAGTGCCTTTTTCTGCCACATGAGGAAAGACTGGGACCGAAGCCATGCTTTGGGGAGCTGGTTCTCCCTGAAGATAGGCCTTAGAAAAGTGTTGGTCGCTGAGAGACCAGGCCCACATGGTTTTCAAGTTTCTAGACCACTACTGAGGGGAGATGGGAGCTTGTAATCCAAGGATAGTGTTCTTTTCCTTGAACTGGTTCTTTATGTTACAGTGGAATCTCTATATTTTTGTGACTTGTGTCTCCCGGTGGGTCTTTTCCCGTGTCAGGGGCATGTCATTAGACCCAAGGCTGCCAAGTTAGTCTGTCTGATAGAGACAGGCTGTTGGAGGTGGGGACATGGTTATTGACCCTGATAGTAGTCCTAACTTATTTTTCCTATTTGTAGGCAGGAGAAAAGTATAATAAGAATAGAGGAGAAACTGAGGCAGGACTGCCCAGAGGTTCCTGGAGTCCTCAGGATGGGCTGTAGACTTATGATAACTTTTGTGTTCTCCGTCTCTTACCTGTAGTAGAAGGGACAATCTGGACCTAGAATCCTTCAGGTTATCTCGCACCCCTTCCTTCCATTTGGTTTGGGGATGGCAACAGGATTTTGGTTTACTTTGTAAAGATTTTGGGAAACATCTTTGTTTTTCAGGCCAATAATGGTATTGATCTTAAAACTCTCAAGTCTCTCATTCAGTGGTCTCTGATGTGTCTTGACTGTGTTCCTCCAAACACAAATAGCCTTGTGAGGTGGAGTGTAAATTCTAGTTCTCTAGGTTGGAGACTACTCCAAACCCACCTGTGGGCTAGAGTAGGGTGGTGAGGCCACCCACGTCCAGACACGCTGATGAAAGTTCGCTGTCCTCGATTACTAATGACTTTGGTTTGATGAATGTCTAGTGAGTTCTGGGGTGATGAAGAAATGGATTTGTTTGTTACAAGCAAGAAGCTTCTAGGTGAAGGGCTGGAGCGTGGCAGCTGTACCAGTGGGAAGATGCTAGTTGCATGGATTTGCTCCATCAAAAGATGCAATCGAAACTCAGTCTGGGAACCGTGATGGAGACCCCATAATTGCTTCCTTCTGGCGCTGGGCAGTAATACTATTTATTCTCTAGAAAGATGTTGAAGTATTGCTCTGAGAAGCCTCAAAACCAAGGCACTGCTGTTTGTGGCCCGATGTGCCTTCAGTGTGCAGGTGTGTTCAGGCATGTGGACTGGCCTGGGAGCGCACTGAGGTGGAGATGCTGTCAGACTTACCTGTGGCGGCAGCAGTTGCCTGGTGCGCAGAGGCCCTGACACAGAGTGCGTGTTTATTAATTGACTCAGATCACATTCAAATGTGAACATATGGTTAAACTCATGTGCATATTCTGTAATTTGTGTCTATGCATGTGGGTGTTTAATGTTTGTGGACAAATATTTTTGGAGAGATTGGTCTCTTAGCCTCTTCTCTTACTCACCACCTAACTTACCAAGGGCTCCTGCCCTTTGAGTAGGCAGTCAGGTTCTCCAGGAGGTGTGTGAGTCTCTGAGTTGTTGGGGAGGGCCTGGGCCTTGAGCACGGTTACTTTTCCTTCTCCGTGCTGGTTGGGGGAGGGGGAGTGTCATTTTCAGGGCCCCTCCCTTCTTGCTTTTGTCTGCAGGGAAGGGCCCCGCCCCTTTCCCCCTAGGCTGGAGCTTTGTCCTCTGTGCTGGGGCCCTCATCTGCATCACAAAGTGGCCGTCTGTCCCTGTCTGGGTCTGAGGGGAAGTGTCTTCCTTTCTCAGACTAAAAGCTGGGGGCTGGGCAAGGTTGGGGAGTGGAGAGCTCTGTGCTTCTCTGGTGCTTTCCAAGGGGCTGAAGGGCAGAGAGGTGCCGTTTCCTCCCGCCTGCTTCCCTAGTTTGGGGATGAAATGGAGGTAGACTTGTTCCCCGTTTTACCTGACTCCTGGGGAGGAGAGTGCCCTAAGGCACTGGTGTGCTGTCCCTTTCTGGGGACGAGAAGGCCCTGAGGGGAGTGTCTGTCCCACTCCCTAGCATTTCTGCTCAATTCCTAGTACTGGGGTGGAGGGGAGGCCTTTCTCCCAGGATTTGCCTCCCAGTCCAGTCTCTCCCAGGATTTGCCTCCCAGTCCAGAGATTGAAGGGAAAGCTCTCCCCCAGCAAAGAGGTCAAATGCTTCTCTTGTATAGGATTTGTCGTTTGGGACAGTTGCAAGCATGCTTGTGTGGTTGTGCACTCTTGCAGTATGCCTATGGGTGTGCTTGTTCGTTTATTTCATGAGTATACTGAATACCTGTGTTTATGCCTGGCATTAGCTTGAGTGGTGACCAAGTCAGGGATGGTCCCTTCTTTTGAAACTGCCCAGAGGATAGCAAGGAGTGTGTGTAGAAACTTTAAAGGGCCAGGTTGTATGTGATAGGAATGTTTGCCAGTGGGCTTGTCTGCAGTCTCTTGAGTTCTTTCTGGGACGGGTATAGGTGTGAGTAGTTCAGGTCCCTTGTAGCTCTTTCTGAAGGCCCCATTGCCTTTGGGTTAGACTAGGATTTCCCTCTGCAGAAAGGGGCTTGGGCTGACTTGAACAGTGGTTGGAGGGAGACCAAGTGCCTCAGATTTGGTAAGCATGTACCTCCCACACTTGGTTCTGGCCTCTTCCTGACACCCTTGCTGAAGATGCCCTCCGTGCCCTCCAGGCCCTCCTACCCCCTTTCCACCCCAGTCTTTTGTGTCTGTTAAGGGAGGAGGTTCTGGACGATTTTATCCCTCTCTCCTTCCACCTGGGCTGGTCCTCTACTGGCAAGAACAATAGTAGCTGAGGACAAAGGCTTACTTAGTCGGTCAGACACACACACACACACACACACACACACAGAGCTAGAAAATAACACTAGGAATAGCAGTCATGCTGGCCTATCCTAGCCCTTTCCCAAGGGTCCCCTCTGTCTTGAAATCGATCCCCTCTGCTGTCTGGACCCTCTGTGTAGAAGATTGGTGAAGCATGGGAAGGGTCTTCTATTCTCCTGACTCAGTGTCTCCCTTACTGTTCTTCCTCCTGCCCATAGCCTCTAGCTCTTTCTTCATTCTTCATCGAGACAGTTCCTTCCCTATCCCCCAACTATCTAGCCCACGCTCTTTTTCCTGGCCAGTTCAAGCCATCTTCTCCTGTGACCTCCAGATCTGATCTTTTCTCCCACTCCTTCCAGCCTCTCTTTATTTTTATCTCCCTCCTGCTTTGTCTTCCTTTATCTCCCTTCAGCTCCAAGCACTCCACATCTGACTTAGCCCTGTCTCAGGCACTGGCATTGACATTCCCAGCCAGGGCTCTCTTGGGGTCTTTTTCCTGTCCACATTAACAGAGGATGTTATTACAAAGTCCTGACACCATTTTGCGTTCTGGATGGTGACGGGTGAAGGGGCTCCTAGCCGAGAGCAGAGCATTCTACTCTGCTAGATACTTGGATCTAGAGATAAGTGTCTCAGTCTAGTATGCAGAGAAGGAAGGGTTTGTAAACTAGCAACCAGATTTGG
Organism: Ellobius talpinus; assembly: GCA_001685095.1. Taxonomy (NCBI): domain Eukaryota; kingdom Metazoa; phylum Chordata; class Mammalia; order Rodentia; family Cricetidae; genus Ellobius; species Ellobius talpinus. The sequence goes on along the minus strand of LOJH01003401.1, from coordinate 34,738 downwards.
CCCCTTCCCTTCATGTGATAGGAACTCACTACACATGTACTTGATGAAGTTTAAGAGCCTGGGAATGTCTGAGCCAGTGGAAGGAAGCCCCCTGCTGGGCTGAGAAACTGGAGAGAGACCCCTGCTCCCTGAGTCTGGGTCTGGGTCTGAGAGGCCTGTGCTTTCTCTAATAGCAGCAGTTAGAAGACTGCCAGATCTGTCCTCACTGGCCTCTTTGTCTTCATAGCTGCAGGTGCCTACCTGCCACCCCTGCAGCAGGTGTTCCAGGCACCTCGCCGGCCTGGCATTGGCACTGTGGGCAAACCAATCAAGCTTCTGGCCAACTACTTTGAGGTGGATATTCCTAAGATTGACGTTTACCATTACGAGGTGGACATCAAGCCAGATAAGTGTCCCCGCAGAGTCAACCGGTAAGTGATGCACTTGGATGACACCAAGTCCAACCTATTAGACAGGGAAAGAGGGGCATGTTGGCTAGAGAACACTGTAAGAGCAACGTACAGTGCCTGGCACAGTCCAGCATTTGTTGAAACGGATGAGTAGAGACTTAAGAATGAGTCTTGGGGAAAGGAGCTAGTAGAGGAGAGGTTTAAAGGCAAGGTTAGAGATGGCAGGACTAAGAATGGGATAGTCTAGCTAAGGCAGCAGGATGTTGTGGGATGCACAGTGGGAGGGATTAGTCTTAGAAGAGGTAGATTAAACTGATTATGACTTGAAACCATATTTACATTAAAATCCTTAAGAATTGGCAGTGAAAAACTATTGTCCCAGAACATTTTTGAAACAATATGGAATGTATTTTCAGATTTTTTTGTGCATGCAGAAACATATGCATATGTAATATTACTGTACAACCCTATATACTTTATTCTCTATTGCCCATTTTCCTTTTTAGCTAATATATTGGAAATAGTATGTATTAGTACGAGTATATCTGCCTCATTCTTTTGAATATTCCATGGAATGGCCATATACCTTGCTTGGTTTATTGAGGGATATTTAATTGAGTCTAAGCTTTTGCTACAAGATTGAAACTGTTAAATATTATATAAAGATACATATTTTCACTAAGTAAGTGTATCTGTAAGATAAAATCCTAGGAGTGGATTGGTGGTACAAGACTGTTTAAGTTGAGACTTTGTCAATTTTTAGAGGCAGCATCACCTAGGTTGTCAGAGTGTAGGTTTTCAGGTTACACTGTAGACCTGCAAATCAGAGCTGATTTTAATAAAACCAATTTTCATTCACCCCAACCTTGCAAGAATTCAGAGGTTCTATTGCATATATTTACACCAACCTAGTATATCTGATTCTTTTTCTTTTTTGCTTTTGAATAAGTAGATAGTTGTATCTTGATCTAATTTTAAATTGTATTTCTCTAACAAAAGAAGTTAAAACATGTTTCTATATATATGTATATAATAATCTGTGAAACATGTATATAAAAATAAATGCATATGTAACAATCTATGGAAGAGGTGTTTCAAATGCTAGTAGAAGGGTGAGTACCTATGTAAGCATGTTTGTGTCTGAGAACTCAAAGTGGCCTTAGCTGCTATTCAGTGCTCTTTTCATTGATGTTAGACTGCTTTTTGACAGAAGGCTGTTAGAAGTTGATGGGAAAGGTTTCATATAATCAGTCTATGAGGGATGTAAGTAATCAAGATGAATTTCTGGGTAGCACTAACCTGGTTGGGATTGTAACAACTTGCTTTGCCATTGTTTCTAGTGGACCATTGTGAGTATGTTTGATGTTACAGCAGTCCTTAAGAGTTTGGCTTAGAAAGCGGAAGGTCAGATAGTTGGGAGTCTGAAAATATGATGGTTATGTGGGACGTAAATAGGAGAATGCCGGAAGACTGGGGACAAGGAGATAATGGAGAGAAAACAGTGGTAGAACTTCAGAGAGCTGGAGAGATGAACTCGCTCTCCAGTTTAATGTACTTCTAGTCTGGCTAGCTCTTTCCCCGTTGTGTTTTTGTTTGACAGACAGGGAATTTGAGGCTGTGGAAGGTTCAGGATAGACCTGGGAACAAGCCCTTCTTCCCTCGAAGGTCCGTGAGGGTCTTGGTGGTCTGAGGACCAGCAGCAGCACCTAGGATGTCAAAATGTGTCTTTTCAAGCTACGCTGCAGACCTGCCAATCAGAAGCTGCTATAAACGAAACCTCCTGGCGATTCATAGGAATGTTGACGCTTGAGAAGTTCTGCCATAGAGTAGACGTTAAGAGTGAGCATAGTAGATGGGACAGTGCCGGAACCTTGAGCTGTTTCCAGAGGCCTGCATTGATATCCTCAGACTCCACATGCCACGTCTGTCTTCCACAGGGAAGTGGTGGAATACATGGTCCAGCATTTCAAGCCTCAGATCTTCGGGGACCGCAAGCCTGTGTATGATGGAAAGAAGAACATTTACACTGTCACAGCGCTGCCCATTGGCAACGAGAGGGTAAGACTAGGGATATGGCCAGGCGGGCATCTGGTCTGCAGTGGGCCAGAGCACATGGACACCCACCTAGGGTCTGGTAGTCCAGAGATCCTTTTTTTCTTTTGTTCTGAAAAGATTATTTTGGGGACATAGAGGCTCAGGGTTGATGCTTAGTGTACTGTGTACCTGTCTCCAAACAGATCAAGATTAGACTTAAAAAATAGACCCAAAGGATTTCCTTCCTGGTTGAGAGGGCCAGAAACATTGAAGCATCATCCTTGGAAAGAGGGCTGTGGGTTTTTTATGCTGTAGGTTTTTTTGTTTTGGTTTGGTTTGGTTGTTGTTTTTGTGAGTCCCTGGTGACTTTAAGGAAGAGTTATGGCGTGTCTGTGGAATAGGAGCCAGTGGATGGGGCAGGAGACCAGGCTGTGGGAATGTGACAGTGATCCTTTCCTTCTTTCTGTTCTGAAGGTTGACTTTGAGGTGACAATCCCTGGGGAAGGGAAAGATAGAATTTTTAAGGTCGCCATCAAGTGGCTGGCCATTGTGAGCTGGCGTATGCTGCATGAAGCCCTGGTCAGTGGCCAGATCCCTGTGCCCTTGGAGTCTGTGCAAGCCCTGGATGTGGCCATGAGGCACCTGGCATCTATGAGGTACTGAGTATAGTTATTATTTAAGCTACAGGTATTGGCAAAACTGCTGCTGGGGGATGAGGGAGTGAGTATGGATTAAGGTCCCACAGTATGTCTCTGGGATAAAGAAACTGAAGCCTTCCCATGTGTCAGGCAAGTATATGTATACATTTAGATGGTTAGATCCCTGGCCCTATCCTTAGATACTATCCCTGCAGGGCAGAAAAACGGTAGAAACTTGTACAAAGTCAGTCTTACTATTGGCCCAAGAACAGAGCTGGCTTTAAAGCCCTGGTGTCCTGCCTTCCAGGCCAGGGCTCCTCCGTGCCCAGGATGCCTCACAGGGTGGGGGCCTGTGCCCGAGGGACCAGTTCTCTGCCTGTCCCTGCCAGGTACACCCCTGTGGGCCGCTCCTTCTTCTCACCGCCTGAGGGCTACTACCACCCGCTGGGGGGTGGGCGCGAGGTCTGGTTCGGCTTTCACCAGTCTGTGCGCCCTGCCATGTGGAAGATGATGCTCAACATTGATGGTGAGTTGGGAGAGCTATGGAGCCAGGGGCACCCTAAATCCAGTGACCACACTCCCAGCCTCATCCTCCCCCAGCTCTGTAGCCACACTCCTAGTCCTGGCGCACCCTGTCCCTGTCCTGGTACCCCACAAAGAAGAGGGTATAAATTGTAATGCCTTTATTTTTATTTTTTTTTTTTCTGAAAGACTCTGAGCCAAGTTATCTCTCCCCTGTCCCCACAGTCTCAGCCACTGCCTTCTACAAAGCACAGCCAGTGATTGAGTTCATGTGTGAGGTCCTGGACATCAGGAACATAGATGAACAACCCAAGCCCCTCACGGATTCCCAGCGTGTCCGCTTTACTAAGGAGATAAAAGGTGAGGATCCACCCAAATGGGGAAGGGAAAGCGCTGCTTTCTCTGACCCTAACAGGAAATCTCCCTGGGAGAGGCCAAGCAAGGGACCGTGAGGTGTTTCAACCTTGACAAGTAGTGTGTGTATCTCAGGCCTGAAGGTGGAAGTGACCCACTGTGGACAGATGAAGAGGAAATACCGCGTGTGTAATGTTACCCGCCGCCCTGCTAGTCACCAGACGTAAGTTGGCAGCATTGCTAAGCACGGTCAACTGGTAGCAGAGGGCTAAGTTCTGTAACCCCACTCCCTTCTCAGGTTGTCCTTCAGAATAAGACTTGCACTGGCCTGTGCTTGCAGATAAGCAATGAGAATTTGGCGTCCTCTCCCTGACCTTCCCAGATTGTTTGAGCACCCCATGAGTTTTACCTACTTGATCTCTTGGTTTCTTCCTTGGACCTATACTATAAAGCATGCGCGGTCCAGCGATTACTGTTGGGTTTGTAGATATAGAACATTTCAATTTATTCTTCCCTCTGAAAAAACCAGTCAGGATCCCTGGGTGAGCTGTAAGGAAATCATCAAATTCCAGCCCTTTTTGTGGTGCCAGGCTGTGTTGGACTCTTGTCTTTGGTACCTATTCTGTTCAGGCTTTAGAATACAGATGAGTCTAATATGGTTGGCTGTTGTGGAACTTGTGCATCCAGTCCTTGGCTTTTCCAGGGAAGCCTCATGGCTCTTGCTTTCCCATGAGAGACATGGAGGAGGAAGCAAGGCCTGATGCCTTCTTTGGTTGGATCTGCAGAGTGGATGCTGAGTTACATACTTCCTTCCCTTCCTCCAAACAGGTTTCCCTTGCAGCTGGAGAGTGGGCAGACTGTGGAATGCACCGTGGCACAGTATTTCAAGCAGAAATATAACCTTCAGCTCAAGTATCCCCACCTGCCCTGCCTACAAGTTGGGCAAGAACAGAAGCATACCTATTTGCCCCTCGAGGTAAGGCTACCAGAGATGATCATCGGGTCTGTTGAGCCAGTCATAGTCTCCCCTCCTCATTTTCAAGTTTGGAAAGATGATGTTTTAGGAAGGTTGAAGGTTGTCTTCATGAGAAATAAGGATTTTCTAGTTGCTAAGTTCCTTTCTTTTCCCCAGCTTCGTTCTCGTGTTCTTTCAGGGCTGCTAGGCAGAAGGGCAAGCTGTCTGTCTGTCTGTCTATCTATCTAAGGCAAATATGCAGCCTGGGTGTATTTTTTTAATTAATTAGTTAGTTAATCTGAGACAAGTCTGTAGCCCAAGCTGGCCTTAAACTTACATTTAGACAGAGATGACCTTGAATTTCTGATCCTCCTGTCTCTACCTTCCAGGGGCTGGTATTCTAGATAAATACTGCCACACTCAGTTTATGGGATGTTGGGAATTGAACCCAAGGTTTTATGCATGCTAGGCAAGCACTGTGCTGAGCTGTGTCCCTAGCCTTGTATTTATTGTCAGGACGGAGATTTCAGATATTCACACGCATGTTATCTCTTCATTTCTCTTTCCTGCTGTCTACAGTTAAGGATGATGAGTTACTTGAAAATACAATTATATCTTATTCTGAAGAAAATGGAGATAAATATTCCCTGTTTCCTTGGTGGTTAGTGTGCTCTCTTCTGGGAAAGTTTCAAATATCCAGATTTTCGTGCCTTTGTACTTCACAAACCTTTGAAATACAGCAGTCAACAAGAGGATAGTAATACTGTCTTAAGTCATGGAATGCCAGTGTTGAGTCTCTTGGCAAAGCCTTGTGTAGAGTTTCTTACTGCCTTATTCTCTGGTCCGGTGTGTGACCGTGAAGTGTGCCGTTAGGACAGGCCTCACCTGAGCTGGTTTAAAATGCAGAATCTCCGTCTATCTAAAGGGGGAGTCATCTGTACATTAGAGTTGGAGATGTGCTCACACAGACCCCCACTTATTCCAGCAGTAGGGTTGGGTAGCTTCTGTGAATGTAAAGCTCGAGCTTTTTTTTTTTTTTTTTNTTTGAGCTTCTAGGTTCCAAAGCTTAATCCAAGAAAGGGAGACTAAAGGGAGAAGAAAGCAAAGCCAGAACTCTGGCTAGTTTATTAGCAGCTGATGTGCAGAAAGGGGGTGGAGGCCATGTGTTTTTGGAGGTGTAAACTGAGGTCCTTAGAGACAGTTCCAGCTAATTTGGTATGTTCTGCGAGCTGGAAGTTTGTAAACAATGTTATTTATGTGAAATGGTAGTTTTCAGGGCGAAACATTTATATAGTTGTGTACCTTGGTTTCTGTTGTTGCTTATTTAACAAGTATTTATTAAGCTCATAATATATGTTATATATAGTTTTAGGTACTAGCAGTATAGAGATTAAGTAGATGGAAAGGTTCCCTCCTCTCATGGAACTTGTATTCTTCTAGAAAGACAGACAAGAAATCAATGAGCACCATATGTAATCTCAAACGGTGATGAGTGCTGTGAAAGTAAGGAAACAGGCTAAGGGATAGAAGTAAGATGTGAGAGGTCAAGTGACTACTTTAGTTATTGTTGTCAAGGGTGGCCCCTTCGAGGAGACATTTGATCTGAGTCCCAGATTATGGCTACCATTCTTGTAGCAGGGACAAGGTTTCCTGGCAGGAGGGACAGCTACTAAAGTTCTAAAGCAAGACAGTCTGGATCTTTCTAAGGGACAGAGGACTGTCATATATAAGGGGGGAAATAAGTAATAGGAGATAATGGTGGAAAAGGTGGAGGGTTAGATTATATTAGGTGTTGAGGAGGATTTTAAAACATTTTTAATAGCTTTATCAAGATGTAATTGACATAAAAATGTGATAATATATAATTCAGTGGTACTTAGTATACTCACAGAATTATGCAGACATCATGACTATTTAATTTCAGGATGTTTTATCACTCTCAGAAGAAAGCCCATACTTCTTTCCCTAATGGCCCCTAGTAACCATTAAGCCATTTTCTATCTCTGGATTTGCCTGTTTTGGACAAATTATATAACCAGAATCATACCGTCTATGTCCTTTTTGTGAATGGCTTCCTTTTTTCTTTCTTTCTTTCTTTCTTTCTTTCTTTCTTTCTTTCTTTCTT
>LOJH01003401.1:12003-27691 GCA_001685095.1 Ellobius talpinus | reverse complement strand
TTTCTTTCTTTCTTTCTTTCTTTCCTTTCTCTCTCTCTCTCTCTCTCTCTCTCTTTCTTTCTTTCTTTCTTTCTTTTCTTGAGTTTTTGAGAAAGGGTTTCTCTGTGTAGCCCTGGCTGTCTGGGGACTCTCTCTGTAAACCAGGCTGTCCTCGAACTTACAGAAATCCACCTGCCTCTGCCTCTAAAGGTGCTGGGATTACAGGTATGCACCACTACGCCTAGCTGTGAATGGTTTCTTTCACTTAGCGTAATTGTTCTAAGTTCATCCTCATTGCGATGAGAGTTGTTCCATCATGTGGACACATCATTTTGTTTCTTCATCATTGATGGGCTTTTTGACTGATAGAAGAAAAATACTGCTGTAAGCATTCATCTGCTTGTTTTCTCTGAACACACTTTCATTTCTCTTGAATGCATACATAGGAGTAAATGTATACGTAGCTATTTAGCGTCCTGAGTGCTGCCAGATTTGTCTCCCATTTTGCAGTTCTGTGAGCAGTGAGTGAGGGTTTCAGTTTCTAGTCAGGAGGGGTTTTATTTTAATTATACTGGGAATCTGTGGAGGGTTTAAGTAAGAAAATGTGGATAATATGAAGCCCCACATATAGGAACTAAAAACAACCAGTGCCACCAACCTAGGTCTTTGTGGTCCTTATGCAGTTGTTCAGGCCACTGAGACCCAACAGAATCATTTGTTCATGGTCAAGTCAGTTCATTCCTGCACTGATCTTTTCTTTTTCAAATTGTAGGCAGCTGTGAATAGCATAAAAGTTACCATTTTAAGCATTGAGCATGGAGCTCTCTGATATTAAGTACATTCACTGTGTCATCTGTGTCTCATCACTGTCCATCTCCAGAAAACTGTCCTCATCTGGAACTGGAGCTACACCCGCTGAGCCCAACCCCCCTTCCAGCCTTGGCAGCCTCTGTTCTACTTTCTCTTTCTAGGAATTGACTGCTTCTCTAGGTTCTTTATGCAAGGAGAAGCCTATATTTATCCTTTTTGACTGGCTTATTTCACTTAGCATGATGTCCTCAGGGGTATCCATGTTGTTGTGGTGTGTTAGGATTCTTCTCCTATTTAAGGTACAATACACAATATAATATTTGGTTTATACTTTTTAATGCTGATAAACACTTGAGTAGCAACTGTGTAAATAATTCTGCTATGAACAAAGGTGTACGCACACCTGTCAGCTCTGCTTTCTGTTCTTTTGAGTACATTCCCAGAAGTGGAGTTCACATGGTAATTACATACTTAATGTTGTTAGGAATCTTAATACCATGTTCCACAGCAGCTTCACTGGTTTGTGTTCCCACTAGCAATGCACAGAGTTCCGGTTTTAATCCTTACTTCGTTTTCTGGCTGTGTTAGTTCTAAAGCTGTAACCGCCTGTGGAGTGCCACTACTTGAAAGCATCTTTAGGAAAGTAAATTCCAACAATCCTGGGTGCTCATGTATATTCTTTGAAATGTGGAATTTAAACGCAGGTGCCCATGGCCTGGCTTTCCTTCCTATCATTTAGTATGAATGTTGGGAGCTAGGGCTAAAGCCAGTGAATACAGAACATTGGCCCTACAGAACAAGTTACTTTTTCTTCTTGACTTTAGAACATCTTGAGACAGCTAGTGATTTTTATTTGTTTTTATTCATAGCTGAGATGAAAGAAGTTGAGTCTCAGAGCAGTTAAGAGATGAGCCCAAGGTAACATCATTTAGAAGTACAGAGCTTTTCTTCAAACACAAGTCTCCTGAGACCAGTTGGCTTTCTGCCCTATTATAAGCTTTCCTTTCCCTGTGTCCTGATTAGAGGTCAACGTCTTATTTGTCACTAGACCTTGCTTTTTGTTTTAAAGATTTATTTATTTCATGTGCATTGGTGTTTTTGCCTGTATATACTCTATGTGAGGGTGTCGATCCCCTGGGACTGGAGTTACCTATGGTTGTGAGCTGCCATGTGGGTGCTGGGAATTGAACCCAGGTCCTCTAGAAGAGCAGCGGTGCTCTTAACTGCTGAGCCATCTCTCCAGCCCTAGGCATTGTTTTTGATCTCCATCTTGTGTGCAGAACAGTGGAACCAAGTAGCATCATGTTCCTCATACTAACAAGGAACACCACCAGTCAATAGAAATAGTGATTTCTGTAGCTGGAGATACAGCTCAACCAGTACAGTGCTCACTTAGGATGCATACAGCCCTGGGTTCAGTCTCTACACATACCCTGCTCTCACACACACACACCCCTTGTTCCCCAGCACACACAAAAGAAAAATGAAATAATGATTCCTGTACTTTCTGTACCTCAGGGGCTCAAGAATTTTTAGCTCTCTCTGCTCCTGGTTGGTTGCAGACGGAGCAGCATACTTCCTGCCACCATAGAGAGCTGCCATAGGAATTTGAATTCGCTTAGATTATATTGGGTTTTTAATATTCAAAAGAGCTGTGTACTTAGTTCTTGGGTAAATAATAATGTATGGTGTAATTTATTGAGTGCAATGTTCCAGAGCTGTGCTCAGCTCTTTAAGTGTTTTATTTAATCTCTGGACACCCTGTGGGATTGTAACTATTCTCATTTACTACATGAGACCTGGTTGATCACAGACCTGTATCCCAAACTCTTGGTCACAGTATATTTTTGCATACACAACTCTGTAGTCCTTTCCCCCATGTTTGAATGCTAAGCACTGAATAAGGATAGGCTGTGCGCAGGCCATAACTACTTGTCCCCTCATTTCCTCAGGTCTGTAATATTGTGGCTGGGCAGCGGTGCATTAAGAAGTTGACTGACAACCAGACCTCAACCATGATAAAGGCTACAGCTAGGTCGGCCCCAGACAGACAGGAGGAGATCAGTCGCCTGGTCAGTGGGACTGCTGAGCGATGCATGCTTGTTCCCTGAGCCTTTGGGGCCCTCGGTAGCATAGATGTTTTAATGATGGGTCCAGCAAGACCTCCCTTCAGGAAAACCTGTCTGGATTTATTGTTTGTGACTTTTCAAGGCTGCTCTTGCTTCTTGAGCCTTTAGCTACTTCTTTCTCTTTTTCCCTCCTTTCTGACTCAACTCCCACTTGCACTTCCACTCTCTTCATTTCCTGTTTCTCCCACCCCCTTTTTAGGGCTAACTTTTGGCAGCTTCAGCTTCTCTTCAGGGCTTTCTCCTTGGGACCCAGAACGTGAGCAATCTTGCCAAGCTGCTGGTCTCCTGAGATCCCCTTCTTTTGCCCTGCAGATGAAGAATGCCAGCTACAACTTAGATCCCTACATCCAGGAGTTTGGGATCAAAGTGAAGGACGACATGACGGAGGTGACGGGGCGAGTGCTGCCGGCGCCCATCCTGCAGTATGGTGGCCGGGTGAGCAGGGTCAGGGCCAGACAACATCTCCGGGGCATCTGGGGGCAGTTGGGTTACATAGCTTAGGGGCTGTTGTTCCCTTCTCACGTGGCTTTACTGAGGCTCACCTGGGTGCCCCCTCTGCCTGTCCCTAGAACCGGGCCATTGCCACACCCAACCAAGGTGTCTGGGACATGCGTGGGAAACAATTCTACAATGGGATTGAGATCAAAGTCTGGGCCATCGCCTGCTTCGCACCCCAAAAACAATGTCGAGAAGAAGTGCTCAAGTAAGGATGGAAGAGAGTTGGGTTTGGGGGTGGGTGAGTGGGAAGGATCCCAGAACTGTTGACCCCACAACCTCTAGGATCAAGGTTGATCTGTGACCTGCCTTTTCTCTTTTAACTCTGCTTTTTTTTCCTACTCACATTTCTGCCTATTCTCTTCTGTGTGTGTGTGGTCAGAAGACTTCAGGAGCCATATCTATGTCAGAGATGAATTTTAGGGTATGAATCACCTAAGGGAGGCCTGAGTCATTTTATTGTTCTAATTATCATAGTTGGTAATAAATAGTAGTGGTAGTAACTATAATGTTTATGCTAACATTATACACTTAAGTGACTAATTTATGTTCTTTCATCTTAAGCATGAGTAGGTGGTATCTTAGTTGCTTTTCTATTGCTATAATGAAACACCACAACCAAGGCAACTTATAAAACAAAGACTTTATTGGGCCTATGGTACCAGAGGAGGAGTCCATGACCATCATGGCTGGGATATGGCAGTAGGCAAATGTGATGCTGGAGCCTTAGCTGAGCGTTTACATCTGAGAGGGAGCAAACTGGAATGGTGTGTGCTTTTGAAACCTCAAAACCCACCTTTCAGGGACACATATCCTCTAACCAGGCCACCCCTCCTGAAAACAGTGTTACCATCTGGGACCAGACTTTCAAATATCTGAGCCCATGGGGGTTATTCTCATTCAAACCACCAAATGTAATATTTTAGGACACTGAGGCTGAAAGATGTTAGATAACTTGTCCAAAGTGTGCACATCAGGAAAGGTTCAGAGTTAGGATCAAATCAGATATGAGCTTTGAAACCTATATTTCTAATTAGAAACTTTTTTTTTTCCTATCAAGGAGCAGCAGCTGATCCTCTAAGCTGTGCTCATCAGTACATAGTTGAGTCAGATCCAAGTGACCTGAAGTAGGTGTACATGAGCTGAGAGGCCCGTTGTCATCCTTGAGAGGCTGGGAGTAGATGGCAGCAAGGAAGGAAAAGATAATTGTCAAATAGCTTAAGAGAAGTTATCAGCCTGTTAGAGTAGATGTTAGAGAAATAACAGCCTGAATGAGTAAACAGAAAACTCACTTGACACTTTTCCTATAGGCTTTAGTTTTTTTTTTTAAGTTTTATTGAGTTAGCTTAAAACACCAAAAAGTGCACATACATAAAGGTATGGTTTAGTTTCTGTTGTCTTTTTAAGTGGTGGCTCTATACATGGGAATCGGATCATTGTATTCTGGTAATGAGGAAGTCAATGGAGCTGACCATTTTGACTTTGACAAAGGTAATGGAGATTTGTGCTCTTTGTGTCCTTGATAGAATTACTTCTATCAGCTCCTGCTGGACCCAGGCCTTCCAGGCCCTTGGCCTCCCTTCCCCCTCCCACACACAGACATAGCCTCCACCATCATAATTATAATTTCTCTTCACTGGAATTTTTTTATTTCCTTATTTGTTCTTTAGTGTCCTCTCCTGGATTTGTTAGATTTAGGCCAGGTGGTCCTGCATTTGATCTGGCATCACAGCAGCACTAGAAGGGCCCCCAACTCTTTGCCCTTATGTCATAGTAAGCTCATTGGTACCGCTATCCTTTTCCTACTCCTTGTCCTGCCCTGGTCGGAAGGGTTTTGTTTGTTTGTTGTGGCTTTTTGGGTTTGCCAGGGACTGATAAACCTAAGATCTCAGGTTTGGAGGAGTTCAGTGCATCAGGCTCTCTCTCCTCAGTGACCACTACACGTAGGGCTTAGAAAAGTGACTTGTGTGTCTGGATCCGTGGTACCTGATTTAATGCATACTTCTGGGCCAAAGATAAAGATTCCTGCGTTTTCAGCCATGAAAACTGTGGCATGTAGAGGAGACTCTCTAGGGAAAATATGCATAGAAAGTAGAAACTGGGAATAGAAAAGCTGGGAAGCAAAGGAAGCCAAGGCTCCTAAGTATAGAGGAGGACACAGGATTCAGAGCAGAGAAAAGCATCCTTTCCACAAAGTGGGGAGACAGAGGCCACCGTGGAGCTGGGGAAACGTGTCAGTCCTTTGTCTGGCTTTATTACTATAACTGCATCACTGAGAGTATGGCATTCCATAGTCTAGATATTTCAGTACTTTTTGGTTCCTAGCATTAGACATACCCAGTCATAGTCTGGCATCGGTGGGAAGAAAGGGAATACCCACTCTTGAAGTAAAGACCCATTATTAATGAAATCTGGTTTAAAAAGTTTTGATTAATGTTTTGGTAGCTATACTATAGTTGTATGTGAAGCAGAGTAATGGAAGAAATACTGTTAGCAGACCATTAAAGCCTTATCGCTTATTTACAGGAGGCAGTGGTTAGCTTATAGTGCATTTTCATTCATTCATTCATTCATTCCAGTTTTTGAGTGGGGATGTTGAGACAGTAAGTATTCTTGGGACACAGTATCACTCTGAATCTCTCGAATTCATGGAAGTCCTTCTGACTCAGTCTCTCAAATGTCAGGATTATGAGTGTATGTATGCCTTGAGACCTGCAGATTGTAGGTTTTTTTAATGTTATTATTTATTAGTTTCTATTTGTCTGTTTAAAAGATTTTTTTTTAAATAATGCAGCTATCAGACATGATACCTCAATGCGTATAATCCCAGCACTCAGAACACACAGACAGGAAATTGCTTCATGTTTGAGGCCGTCTGGTGCTATGTATTGTGAATTCCAGGCCAGTCAGGCCTATGTAGTGAAACCCTATCTCAGTGATGGTGCACACCTTTAATACTAGCACTCATGAGGCAGAGGCCAGCTAATCTCTGAGTTCAAGGCCAGCCTGGTCTACAGAGTGAGTTTCAGGATAGCAAGGACTGTTATATAGAGAAACCTTGTCTTGGGGGAAAAAAAGCCAACATTGTCTTAGGGTTTCTGTTTCTGTGATAAACACCATGACCATAAACAACTTTGGGAGGAGAGGGTTTATTTTGCTTACACATTACAGTCCATCACTGAAGGAACTCAGGGCAGGAACTGAAGTAGAAGCCGTGGAGGAGTGCTGCTTACTGACTTGCTCAGCCTGTCCTCTTATGCACCAGAGGGCCACCTGCCCAGGGCCTGTACCACCCCCTTCGGCTGGGCACTTCCCCAGCAATAACTAATTAAAAAAATGCCCAAAAGGCTTGTCTACGGATGAATCTGTGAAGACGTTTTCTCAGTTGAGGCTCCCTCCTCTCAGGTGGCTCCAGCTTTTTGTTGTTTATGAAAAGTTAGCCAGCACAATAATAATGTAGAAATAATATAGTCCACATCCACATAGTCAGCATTCACAGTTTCTTCATGTTTGCATCATTCTTTTTAAAAAATGTAAACTTGACATTTTCTGATGTCCTACATTGCAGTTTCATGCTTCTCTAATCATATGGTTGCTGGTGTGGATTATAATCTTACTACCCAGGGTTTTTATGAATGTATATATGATTTATATTTACATAAAATATGCTGTTTTTACCTTACATATTTTTATTAAATATGTGAAAAAATATATCCTGAACTGTCATTGATATGTATGTAGTATATATTTTTGAAACATTCATTTCTGTTCTCTTTGGGTTTTTTTTGTTGTTTTATGTAAGAATGTTTTTAATACAATCTTTTCTCATTTTATACAGCTCTCCCCATTCCCACTCCCTCCCCTCCTCCCACCCATCCTTTCCCTGACCCCACCCTCCCATCCACTCCTCAGAAAGGGTTAGGTTTCCCATGGGGAGCCAACAAAGTCTGACACATTACTTCGAGGTAGATCCAATATCTAGGCTTGAGGTAGGTCCAAGACCCTCCCCCCATATCTAGACTGAGCAAGGTATCCCTCCAAAGAGAATGTTTTCCAAGATGCCATTTTAAGCACTTGGGATAAATCTTAGTCTCATCGCCAGTGGCCCCATAGTCTGTTCAAGCCTCACAACTGTCCCTCACATTCAGTGGGTTCAGTGGGCCTAGTTTGCCCCTATTCAGGTCCCCATCTAGTCCTGTCCCGTCTCTCCCAGACCCCCCCCCATCAGTCTGGAGTCAGTGAGCTCCCACTACCTCAGGTCAGCTGTTCCTGTGGGTATCCCTACCAAGGTCTTGACCCTTTTGCTCATATTATTGCTCCTCCCTCACTTGAACTGAAGTTTAGCCCAGCCCTTTGCTGTGGATCTCTGTATCTGCTTCCATCAATTGTTGGATGAAGGTTCTGTAATAACAGTCAAGGTAGCCATCAATCTGATTACGGGGAAGGCCAGTTTAGGCACCCTCTCCACTGTTGCTTAGAGTCTTAGCTGAGGGTCATTCTTGGAGATTCCTGGAATTTTCCCAAGTGCTATGTTTCTCGCTAGCCTATTAATGGCTCCTTCAATCAAGATATCTCTTTCCTTTCTTTGCCTCTTTGTCCTTCCCTCTTTTTGAGCATCCCCTTTCCCTCATGTTCTCCTCCCTCCCCTCCCTCTCTCCATCCACCCTTCCTCCCCCCCTCCCCCCAATTTTCTCAGGAGATCTAATCTGTTTCCCCTTCCCGCAGGATCCATGTATATCTGTTCTCTTTGTCGATTCCTGCTTTTATTAAGTTTTTTACTCAGTGCTGTGTGTGAATCCAAGGCCTTGTACCTGCCAGACAAGCACTTCACTGCCGATTGCTTTTCCTTTAAATAATACGATTTTTAAAAATTAAAATACTTGCCGCTCATTTTTTTATATTTATGTAGATCAATTACTTTACTACATCCACCCTCTTTACCAACTCTGTTGCCTTTCTCAGGATTAAACCTAAAGCCAGAGGAAAGAAACTTGCTTAATATTTGGCTCTTTGCCTTAGGGAGTGAATAGGGGGTGGGAGGAGCTCATCAGTTTCCATGAGCACCTTCTGTGCGTTCATCACTGGTTGATCCCTGTTTACTGGTGGCAGAGAAGCCTTACACTTAGGCATCTGTTTGCTTGTTTTCCCCTGCGGACGTGACAAATACAGCTATCCACAGCTCTCACTCAGACAGGGGAAGATAGAGCCCTGAGAATTCCCTTGTCTGCTTTCTTCAGCTCCCTTAGTGCTCTCTTTAGTTGAACAAGCTTTGTCTTGCTTTCCTCTACTTTAAATGTAAATTTTACATCAACTGGTTGGATCATTCATGTTAGAATCTCACAGTGCTGAAGACCCAGGATGGAGGCCTTTGGTCCATCAGATCCAGTGGGGTTTATCACATCCTGCCATGACCGTGTTTGTGCTACAGGAACTTCACAGACCAGCTGCGGAAGATTTCCAAGGATGCGGGGATGCCCATCCAGGGTCAGCCTTGTTTCTGCAAATACGCGCAGGGAGCAGACAGTGTGGAGCCCATGTTCCGGCATCTCAAGAACACCTACTCAGGACTGCAGCTCATTATCGTCATCCTGCCAGGGAAGACGCCTGTGTATGGTACAGTTCTCCTGGGGCCGTGATCATAATGATAGGATTCGTTTCACAATAGCCCTCTGGGGAGTCAGTGGAGAATTTTGGCTTTAGCCAGAGATGTTCATTAATGTCAGTTTTTTGTTTGTTGTTGTTTTTTTAATTGGAGAAATATTCTGTCTGAGATCTTGAGTCTGTGTTTTACTTACCCGACACATCCCATCACATTTCCGAGGCTCCTCTGTGACAGGGTCTTTCTGCCAGGCCGAGGGTACAGAGATGGGTCAGGCCAGATAGCGGTCACTTTATTAGGACATTAGGAGCTCAAGCTGCATATGTAGTGTTTCTGCTGCTGTTCTGCCTAGTAGTGGCTTGGGCTTTTGCAACATTTCTCCCTGTTTCCCCTTTATTATTTACCAGATGACTGTAAGTCTCTTGCTGTGTTTCTTCCCTTCCTCTGCCTGCTTCAGACATTGTGCTGTCCCTTTTACTTCACTTCTCTGCTTTTTCCATTCAGTTTTGGTGCCTTTGGGATGTCATACTTCTCAACCTTTAAACATCTTCAGATGAGCTGTCCTGAAGTTGTCCTGCAGCGTGTCTGGGGCTTTCTCCTTGGTTTACATTCTAGGCACATTTCCTCAACAGCCACTTACTCTTTAGCCTGTGTCCCTCTGTCTCGCCCCACCACTGCCCAGCTTAGTACTATTATCATCTTAAAACCAGTCCTTGGATTCTCTTCAGTTCCCATTTGTTTGTCCTCTCTCCTTCTATAGGTTTATTGGTCATCTCTTCTAGTGGTGTGTGTATGTGTGTGTGTGTGTGTGTGTGTGTGTGTACATCTCTGCCATAGTATGTGCATGGAGGTTGGAAGATAACTTGAAGAGTTGGTTCTCTTCTATGAAATGAGTTCCAGGGATTGGGCTTGAGTCATCAGGCTTTGTAAAAACACTTCCCCCATACACCCCTACTGAGTCCCCACTAGTCACTAGTCCCTCATGCCTTTCATGAATAGGTTAACAGGTCAGACTTTTTTTTAAACATTTATTTATTATGTATACAGTGTTCTGTATGCCTGTAGGTCAGAAGAAGTTACCAGATCTCATTACAGATGGTTGTGAGCCACCATGTAGTTGCTTGGAATTGAACTCAGGTTCTCTGGAATTGCAGCCAGTGCTCTTAACTGTTGAGCCATCTCTCCAGCCCCCCAGATCATATTTTTTTAAAGCAGCCACAAAACCCCAAAACTAGCTGGGCGATGGTGGCGCACACCTTTAATCCCAGCACTGGGAAGACAGAGGCAGGTGGATCTCTGTGAGTTCAAGACCAACCTGGTCTACAAGAGCTAGTTCCAGAACAGGCTCCAAAAGCTACAGGGAAACCCTGTCTCGGGAAAAAAAAAATTAAAAAAAAAATTTCACTGGTCTTCCTTCAGTGCTGCATACAGGGCTTTCAGGGCCTGATGTGGAACCTTTCAGCTTTCTCCTACATTGTTCATGTAACAAACCTACTACAAAGTCACTAAGAACCCAACCTCAGTCCTTCTTATACCAGTCAACCAATTTAGGCAAATTGCCCAGCTCCTCTGAGCTTCCTGAGTTGGTTATGTAAAAAGGCAACGTCTAGCAGAGACCTTGGCAAGAGCAGGCGCTTTAGATGCTCATTCTGGGTTGGTGCTTTCCACTCTGGTTGTGTTTTTCTCATGGCATTTTCCCTTCACTTGGAATGCGTATCTTACCCTTAATATTTTCTCCTCTTTTCAAAACCTAGTTTAAATTATACTTCATTTTCTAATGACTTTTCAGAAAGTATCACCACAGTGTAACAAATATGCCTGGAACGTTGCTACCACGGGGGTCCCTCACTACAGCCCCCTCCATCCAGGGGTGACCACTGTCCTCACCTCAAACACTACTCTGAATTACTCAAAAATACTGTTTTCAGGTAGACTGTTGCTTGCTCTTTTTCACTGTGTAACTGAGGCTGCCATAGGAGTCATGCTCTTCCTGCTTCAGTTGCTGGGGTTATGGGTTCAGCCATCAATCACATCTGGCTCAGGGTACATTTTTGCATGTTTCCCGTCTGCTGGGATTGTCCTCTTTGAAACCCCTCTTTCCCAGATCTCAGTTCAGTTATTACATGCTCCTTTTTACCCCTCTTATACATTCTTATAGCTCTGTTTACCAATGTTACATTTTTTTGTGGTTTTAAAGATTAATATTAGATATTAAGCGGTGTAAGAATAAGGACCAGGCATCCTTGTCTCTAGTCATGGTATTCCCTAGAACCTCATACACTGTGTAACATCTAGTAGACTTTCAGTAAGTTTGCCAAATGCACTCATCAGTTTTCTCTCTGCCCGTAGCTGAAGTGAAGCGTGTTGGAGATACACTCTTGGGAATGGCAACACAGTGTGTGCAGGTGAAGAATGTAGTCAAGACCTCACCTCAGACCCTGTCCAACCTCTGCCTCAAGATCAATGTCAAACTTGGTGGCATTAACAACATCCTAGTCCCACACCAGCGGTATGAACTCCCATTCACTTGCTTTTGTCAAGGTAACCTGCTGGGTGGGGATTGATGAGAAGACAAGAACCGTCTCCAAACAGAGTGTCTGAAGCAGAAGAGGAAGAAGACTGGAATGGGGACTGGATGGTACCAGCCAGAGAAGACGCAATTCCTCACCATTTTGTTTTCTCTCCTTACTCAGCTCTGCTGTTTTTCAACAACCAGTGATTTTCCTGGGAGCAGATGTTACACACCCCCCGGCTGGGGACGGGAAGAAGCCTTCCATCACAGCGGTGAGTGATTCTTTAACTCTGAGTCCTTAAGCGTGCTCGTGAGTTACCTCCCCAGCTAGTGCACCATCCCTGTTATCTGCTAACCTAACCCTGAATGGCACCGTTTAGAGGGAAGAGTCGGAGTAAGATCTGGGAGTTGGGGCAGTGAGACTACAGCCTGTGGCCAGAAACTTTGTCTCTCAATTGCTTTCTCTAAATTTGTGTTTTTCTTTCTTGCTCCAGTTTTAGGGAGGGTGAGGAAGTGACTATGTATCTCTTCTCTGAAATCTCTTTTAAGGGATTACTTAATTGTAGGATTGACCTTTCTTTTACATTACTTTGACCATTGATCCATCAACTGGATTAGCTGTCTCTCTACTCCCTACATTATCTAGAGCACTTAATTTTTTCCCTTCACCTTTCATGGTGGGTATCAGACCCAGAGCCTTGGTCTGCTAGGAAAGCATTTCATCCTGAACTAGAAGTCTCACCCCTAGGGCACTTAATTTGACAGGAACAATGAAGAAAGAAAAATAATATAAAATGAAGCTGCATGAATGTGGATCAGCTGAATGACCTTGAAATCAAGGCTGTGAGCCACCATGTGGGTGCTGGGAATTGAACTCAGGACCTCTGGAAGAGCAGCCAGTGCTTTTAACCATTGAGCCATCTCTCTAGCCCAAAAGCAAACATTCTTATCACATATTAAGTGAATTCTGCCTTTGTGGCAGCACAGATTGAAACCAGTGTTTATTGGATCCTAAACCCTATTCAGTGTTTTGCATGGAGACCAGGTAGCCACTGTCCTCTGCTGCCAAGATCCTGGTCTGGGAACATCCCAAGTGGACTCGCCCAGTTATACAGTATTCTTTCTCAGCAGTTCTTCCCCAGGCCCGTTGTGTCACAGCAAGGGAAGGCGTTATCCCAGAGGCTGGTGCTTTCTTTGTTGTCAGGTGGTAGGCAGCATGGATGCACACCCCAGCCGATACTGTGCTACTGTGCGTGTGCAGCGCCCACGGCAGGAGATCATTGAAGATTTGTCCTATATGGTGCGGGAGCTGCTTATCCAGTTCTACAAGTCCACCCGCTTCAAGCCCACCCGAATCATCTTCTACCGAGATGGGGTCCCTGAGGGCCAGCTCCCCCAGGTATGGTTCCTAGTTCTTGTTGAAGTCAGAGGGCTACTTTTTCCAAGCTGGTGGTGTTGGGAGAGGCCATGGGTCACAACTGAGGAGTAGAGTAGTGTCCATAGACCTCTGTTTCCGCACGCGCATCTCAGTGCCCTTTGGTGATGAGTGTTGGACCATTTAGACCAGTGGCTCTTTTTCTTTCTTTTGAAGCAGGGTCACACTATGTAGTGCTGCTGGACCTGGAACTTACTGTGTAGATCAGGCTAGCCTCACGTGACAGAAATTCCCTGTCTCTTCCTCCTAAGTGCTATGATTAAAGATGTGAGCCACTGTCTGCAGCCAGGCCGGTGTTAGCATTGCCTGAATATCCCCTGGAGCCTCATTTCACAGTGTGTGTTAAAATTCGGCTGCTTTCACTAAGCAGTCAGTAGCTATTAAGCTCCACTGAGACTTTTGTGCCTTCTTTTTTTTTCACTTAATTATCAGTTATCCTAGTGGCCTGAGGTAATTCCTACTAATAAAATCAATAGATGTGGTAAAAATGAGACTTGAGGTCTTGAAACTTGTTGAAGTCTAGTTTTAGCTAATTTCAATGTTCATCATTTATACCATACAAATAATTCTTTTTTCTTGTAGCCCAGGTTGGCTACACACTTGTGATTCTCCTTCTTCCACCTCCTCCTTAGTGCTGGGGTTCTAGGTGTGCACCATTATGCTCAGTTTATAAAATTATTTTTTCTATTGTGTTCCTTGAGATTGAACCCAAGGCTGTGTGCACACAAGGCATGTGCTTTGCTTTAATTATATCCTGGTCCCTACCTGTTTTGATTTTCTGTATCCATTGCCTGTTGTAGCATATCTAGTTTCTTATAATCCTGATACAGTTTATTTTTTAAATTATATTCATCCCCTTCTATATGTATTGCAGGAACTGGATATCTACTTTTCTCTGGTGTTTTTAACCTTGTCTACTCTTAGAAATCTTGATTTTCAGTTTGGATTATTTAGTTACTTATTTAGTTACTTATTGGCTTTTTGAGACAGGGTTTCTGTGTATAACGGCTCTGGCTATGCTGGAACTCACTCTGTAGACCAGGCTGGCCTCAAACTCACAGAGATCCCCCTGCCTCTGCCTCCTGAGTGCTGGGACTAAAGGTGTGTACCACCACACCTTTCTAGTTCCATGTCTTAATGTACTTCTGTAAAATCTCTTTTTGCACGGAGACCAGATGGGTACTGTCTTCTCATGCCAAGACTCCGAGGTTTTCTAGGAATATATCAAATGAATATGGGCTCCAGGACCTCTCCTTTCTAATTTTTGAGCATCAGCTTAGAAAGCTTATGTGCATAAAGCCTTATACAACTTGTAATGTTTTTAGTTCAGTGATGAACTAAAAAAGGCCATGTGTCTTCTTCTCGCTCTCTACCTAGATTCTTCACTATGAGCTGCTTGCCATTCGAGATGCCTGCATCAAACTGGAAAAAGACTACCAGCCTGGGATTACTTATATTGTGGTGCAGAAACGCCATCACACCCGCCTTTTTTGTGCTGACAAGAATGAGCGAGTGAGTGAGGACGTGCTGAGGTCACCAGTACCCTTATCCTGTCTCCTATACCTTGAGAGAGATAATGTCTGGGAATTTAGTTGTTTTTCCTGTGTGTCCTCCCTGGCTCTGTTTTCCCCATGGCTTTGTGGCCCATCCTCCACCACATTCCTTCCCTTAGTGCCTCCTGCTCCCCTCCTTCCCTTATACTTCCTCTCCTCCTCCTAGCTCCCTGGCCTAGACCCTATATATAGACCAGCTCCCAGAGAAGGGAAAGGGAACTACCATTTATTGAACTTCTCCTATGTGCCAGACACTGTTCAAGGAATCTTCCTCACAGCAACTCTGTGAGGTAGGTACTATTAATATCTCCGTTTAACCTCAGAAAGGTTAAATGACTTGCTAAGATCACAAAGCTAGTAAAGAGCAAAACCAAGATTCAAACACTTGACTTAGAAGCCTAGTATTTCAAGACCTAGTTCCCTGTGAGAATAGAAACTTCTTTGTTCTTGGAATTCTGGGAGACTGAGAGTATAATCCAGCTAAGGTCTAGTCAGGTCTTGGGATCTTGGTTGTGTTTGTCTCTACAGATTGGGAAGAGTGGTAACATCCCCGCTGGGACCACTGTGGACACCAACATCACCCACCCGTTTGAGTTTGACTTCTATCTGTGCAGCCATGCAGGCATCCAGGTAGCTGGACCATGTCCTGGGGTTTTCATTGGGTCGAGGCTTAGCTGGTTATTCCTCTTGCATCTAGAATATGTCTCTATGGCTGAGTATATTAAAATCAGAACTACTGTTAGTAAGCCCCAAGCACACTTGCGGGTTTCTTTATAATATTTGTGATTTTGTGTCTTGTGTCTTCATGTGGGGGTACAGTATGGTCATCCAGCCTAGCCATATTCTTGTGTCTTGTGTCTTCATGGGGGGGTACAGTATGGTCATCCAGCCTAGCCATATTCTTGTGTCTTGTGTTTTCATGGGTTGGGGTACAGTATGCTCATCCAACCTAACCATATTCTTGTGTCTTCATGGGGGGGTACAGGATGTTCATCCAGCCTAGCCATATTCTTNCTTGTGTCTTCATGGGGGGGTACAGTATGGTCATCCAGCCTAGCCATATTCTTGTGTCTTGTGTTTTCATGGGTTGGGGTACAGTATGCTCATCCAACCTAACCATATTCTTGTGTCTTCATGGGGGGGTACAGGATGTTCATCCAGCCTAGCCATATTCTT
>LOJH01003401.1:0-11943 GCA_001685095.1 Ellobius talpinus | reverse complement strand
TCTTGTGTCTTCATGGGGGGGTACAGGATGTTCATCCAGCCTAGCCATATTCTTGTGTCTTGTGTCTTCATGGGGGGGTACAGGATGTTCATCCAGCCTAGCCATATTCTTGTGTCTTGTGTCTTCATGGGGGGGTACAGTATGGTCATCCAGCCTAGCCATATTCTTGGTTAGTTTTGCTCTTTTGTCAGCAGCCATCCCCTCTGCCCAATCAGGGACTACTTACCACCTTTTCTTCCTAGGGTACCAGCCGACCATCCCATTATTATGTGCTTTGGGATGACAACCGTTTCACAGCAGATGAACTCCAGATCTTGACATACCAGCTGTGCCACACTTATGTACGATGCACACGTTCTGTCTCTATCCCAGCACCTGCCTACTATGCCCGCTTGGTGGCTTTCCGGGCACGATACCACCTGGTGGACAAGGAGCATGACAGGTAAAGACTGGCTATTTTATTTTTGCTTCAGCCTCTCATACTGATCCTTTCAACTTTAGTTGATAGAAGGAAGTGGATGTTACCCTACCTAAACCTGGGTTGGTGTTTTCTCTTAATTTGGTATGTGAATTGGCACTGTAGGGATGAGTGAGGGAATTAGCAGCAGTTCAATTTGCCAGGAAGGACTTTTCATATTTTTCTTTTTCAGTGGAGAGGGAAGCCACATATCGGGGCAGAGTAATGGGCGAGACCCCCAGGCCCTGGCCAAGGCCGTGCAGGTTCACCAGGATACTCTACGCACCATGTACTTCGCTTGAAGGCAGA
Organism: Ellobius talpinus; assembly: GCA_001685095.1. NCBI lineage: Eukaryota > Metazoa > Chordata > Mammalia > Rodentia > Cricetidae > Ellobius > Ellobius talpinus. The sequence continues at coordinate 11,177 of LOJH01003401.1, read as the reverse complement.
ACGCTGTTACCTCACTGGATAGAAGAAAGCTTTCCAAGCCCTGGGAGCTGTACCACCCAAATCCAGAGGAAGCAAGGAAGAGGGAGGTGGGGTCGGGAGGAGTCTAGGAGGCCTTGTTTCTATCTACAGAGAGGATGTAAGGGTGGGAAGAGGACCAGCAAGACAGACTACCAGCCAGAAATCTCTGATAGCAACCTCATGTCCTCCACCCCTCTCCCCATCTTGTCACATCCGACCCCACTGGACCAAAAGGGGCAGCACTGGCGCCCACCATACACGTAGTTGTCTCATGTGACTCACAGTGCTAAAGACTCATGCTTGACAGCTTACTCGGGTCGGCTCTGCAGTCCTGTGGTCAAATCTGCTATGTTTGGGTTTGATAATTCTAGATGAGAAAGTGAGGGGCTTGAGAAAGTGGGTGGGAGGAGGGAAGGAATTTTTAGGAGCCTTAATCAGAAAAGGTCTAGATTTGTTTAAGAAGAAAAATGAAAACAGACTCAGATCAATATTTTAGGATACTAGATGTTTTCATGGGTTCAGAATCCAGTTTGTAGGAAGATTTTTAATGCTAATGGTTTGGGTTGCTCCTCCCCAGCTGCCACCCCCCCAATTATTCCTCTCCATATTTTCTACCCCATATGCCTCTTCCCTGACAGACATCCAGCCCCTAGTAACACTTAAGGCACTATGGCACTTAGCTCTGAAGTGACACGACCCTGTCTTCCTTCCGCCTGCTGGTGGGTAACAGTGCCTTCCCTGTAACGGTAATGCTGCAGAACTGCGACCTTTTGTACCTTTCTTTGTGGGGTGGGGTGTGGGTGGGAGAGGAGGCAGGGAGGGAGGGGAGAAATAGCCCAACGCCAGCAAGCCTCCAGCCAGAATGCCAGCTACTTTTCATTTGAAGGAATTGACTTCCATTCATTGAGCTTTTAAAAAAAAGATCACAACCTCTGTTAAAATGGTTAAAATCCATTGACATTTGCACTTTCAGATGTGACAAGTCTCCGAGCTGCTGAGATGACTGGCCCTTGGCCTTTCCCCTTGGCCCCATACCCCCCACCCTGCCAGGGCTAGAGTTACTGCGGTAACATTTCTCATTCTTTGCTTCCTTTTCCCCTGATGGTCAAGTCTCTTTTGTTTCAGTATTTCTTAGCTGGGTGTCTTATAACAGAAGATCTTTAGGACTAAAATAAGAAAACAGAAAACTAGATGTTATTTTTATACCATAACTTGAGTCTATTGCCAAAATCTGGAAATCTCTCTCATACTGGATGAGTTTGCATCCCAGAACCATGGAGCCATCAGAAGAAACTGTGACCCTGACTTATATTCTGGCCTGGCTAAGTAGGGGGTAGATGTGTCCCTAAGATGGGGCTCAGCCTCTGCCCTCCCTCTCTCTCAGCAGATAGTACTCTTTTCTTGCTAAAGCCTCCCTCCGCTGCCCCATCCTGCACTCTTTCTCATAAGTGAATCTTTGCTTTTTCTGGACTGGACTGTCCTCTAATGCTTTGACTAATGGAGATTCTGGCATGTCCTCTGGACAGGCTAGAGAATTTTGCTGCTCCCTATTGCTTCTGTTTACACAAATGAATTTTTCCTGTTTCCCACTAGGGCATGTGAGTGGGTGGCATGGGCTTTTCTTTTTCTCTCCCTCTTGAGATACTGGGGTTCAGTTATTTTGCAGGACTGGAAAAGAAGTGGGTTCTAGCTTTGTCCTTGCTGATCTTGAAGCAAGGTGCCCTCTTTCCTTGACTGTTCTTTTTCTCTTCCTGCACTGCTGCTTGGGATGGGGAATTTGAAACTTGCTGTACAGAGTCCCCTTCTAAGGAGTCTGAGCTTAGATTTGCCCTACTCTGGTGATGAAGCCATGATATTTTAGATCTAGCCCAGGCTTAGAGGCCAGCTGGAGAAAGGAAGGTCTGAATCCTGGCCTGTGGAGTCAGATCCTCTCCCCAGTAGCCCTTGTACAGACTCAGATTTGCTATGCAAACAGTCCAGGTTCAGTTGTGGCTGGCTACATTATTTAGTAACTTCCCAAAAGGTAGCACAAACATTCCTTATGGAAAAAGCCCAGGACTGTTTAGCAGTTACTCCTGTACTTTTTTCTGCTGTCTACAGTATGGAGTGCCCCATGGGCACAAGCCCAGCTGAAGAACAGAACAGAGGGCTCTGGGAAGAGGCAGCTCACTGGAGAGCCTACATTCCTTACACAAGTGCCTAAAGAGAGTGATGCCAACACTCCATCTGCCCTGTCCATCGCCTTCATATACAGTCTACTTCTTATTCCGTCACCCTTTGGGGGGGAGCTCTACAGATGTGTGCTGTCAACTTGGGTACATTTGGGGGCTTGGATAGGGCACTATTACTGGAGGGTCCAATCATTCACCAGCATTTGCAGATGCCCATAGGGAACAGGTTGCTGTCACAACTCCAGCAACAAGTTTTTGTTCTCTTCTTTTTTCTTTGCCTCACTCTCTCCAGTTGTGTTTCAAGCTAGGGATTGGAAAGCAGTTTTAGCCCTTTGGTATTTATGTGCCATTCGAGAAACAAAAGCAAGAGAATCATGGGCATGATGGCCCGCTCATCTGTAATTCCATAATCTCAGCTCTAAGACTGAAGCAGGAGATCCACAAGTTCAGGGTCTACCTGGGCTGCTCAGTACATTCCAGGCCAGGTGCACTATGTAGCAAGACCATGTCTCAAAATAATAATAGTTAAAAGGAAGTGAGAAAAGTAACTTGGGTGATACAACTTATTGCTGTGATTTAAAAAAAAAAGCAAACCAACAAATCCTTGAGATTTAGCTACTACTGACCATGTGGATTCTCCTCATTGAAAGGTAGTGCACACACATTAAAAGCCTTGTTGCAGCAAGGGTCAGCTCGTTTGGATTTGGTTTAAGTGGTGCATTTGCCAAGCTCCACGGAAGCACTGGGAGGAGTCCAACTTCATCTTAGACCTCTTTCTCCTTTTCCCTCTCCCTCACTGTTTGGCCTTCCTTTTCCTCTTCTTGCTTTCCCTGGCTTCCTTTTCCTTTTCCCTCTTTTCTCAGCTTGCTTGCTGGCTGGCCTTCCTTCCTGTCTGCCTGTGTGATAATGAATTCTCTGCATGGCTGCAATGATCCCACTGTTAGTTGACAAGGTCAGGCTTAGCTCATTGACTACAGAAGACCAAAAACCTGTTTCTTGTGCCCAGGGTGTTAACCCTGGGTTGCACTGTCCTTAAGCTTACACTAGGTCAGATCAGGGGGCTCGTATAACTGACAAACTCAGTAGGGTTCCTGGCAGTTTCAACACCTCTCCATTCTGTGGACCTGATTGCTCTCTGGTTTCTAACTCTGCTGCTTTTTCTCACTGCCTGGGGCCTCTCTCTGCTGAGGCTGTCCTAGAGTTGAACTACTTGGGTATGAAAGAGCCGGCTGGAGGATGGACACAGAAGAAGAGAATAAAAAGGATGGAGAGAGTTTGGACAGGAAGTGGTAAAGGAGAGTGCGGCTTTGTATTGGGTCCAGTGTGGCCACTGGTTGAGGTGCTATTGCCAGCCACCTGGGATCAGCCTGGAGCTGCTGTGACTGGGAACTTCGGCTCGGAAGATGACAAAAGTCCAACATTAGTAACTTAGAAGTGTGTGACTACTCTAACAGTCTAGTTCTCTACTGCAGCATAGTTTCTCCACGGCCTCCTCTTTGGCTGAGCAGCAATGTTTTTAACCAGAATTGTGTGAATGATGCCAGGGACACAGTTTCCTTTGCTGGCCCGGCCAATGGAATGTCTGCAGGGCTGCTAAGTGTGGTCGACCTGGCATCAGGCATCACAGAGGAAGATGAAGTTTCTTCCCTTTCAGGGTAAAAGTCACCTCTCACCTAGCCAAAAGGCAGTTTGGGAAATTTGTGTCAGGAACAGTTTTGTTTTTTAATTTACTGGGCTTTGGGTAACCCAGGATGGTAGTTAAGATGCCTTCCTTGGGCAGGGATCATGGCAGGGATATGCAAGGCAGTCTTTCCTACTTGGCCTTCTAAGCAGACTGGGAAAGAGGGATTCTCTGGTTTTCTCTTTCTCCCCACTTACTAGGACTTGCCTTCTCCCTGAGCCAGGAGAGGCTGGGTTGGTGCTCTCCCCTTACTCTGCTCCTACTGACTTAGAACCTCTGGCTGCTGTACGATAGCCCAGGAAAGAGAATGGGCTCAAAACAGAATAATGTAAGGAAGGCAGATTTCCTTCCTTAAAAAGGGAAATCAGAAAGTCTCCAAGAACTGTGTAAGTAAAGATAATGTGTCTCAATGCACTGAGTCCTCTGGTGTCATAGCAATAAGGAAAAATGAAAAATGACTTCCTGTGCACACAGTCCAACCTGGTTGGGGTATGATGTTGCACTTAGCAGCCATGTGGTGGGCATGTGTGACTACTCTGGGTTTCACTTTATTTTCTAAACTTTTTATTCCTCTCAAGTCCAGCATGGATGGGGAAATGTCCCTTGAGCCCCACAGCTGTGTACTTGTTTGCATTTGTTTCCCATTGAGACTTGTGTTTGTGTCCTGCTTTGAGCTGTACCTTGTCCCGTCCATTGTGAAATTATCCAAGCATCTGTAATGTTCAGTTCCTTCTCAAGCAAGCAACAGCAGCAGCACAATTCTGTTTTATAAAGACAACAGTGGCTTTTATTTCTAAAGTGCAGTCTCTGGTTTTTTCTTTCTTTTTTTTTCTTCTACCTGCAAAATAAACTTGGGATTAATCTCTGATAGGCTTTAGGATGGAATACTAGATTGTCATGCAGTCATACTTCACGAGGCCTCTTTGTATTCTTCATTTCACAAATGTGCAAAACTCCATGCCAGAAGTACTGTGGGAAAAGATAGGCACAGCTCCAAACTGATAAAAACAGGATGTCTTCAGAGTTCCTTGGGGAGGCCATTGGTGACAAAGTCTTCCGGGACAGAAGATTATAAGTGGCTGGCCCAAAGCTGTAGCTGTGAAGATGGAAAGGAAAGGGCAGATTTGAGAAGCAGAGTGTTTAATAGGACATCGTGACTGATGGGAGAATCCAGTAGCAGATCTAGAGCTTGTGTTTCCACTTGAGCATGAGTAGACTGAACATTCTTATCAAGAAGGGATCCGCGAGACCACGGAAAGAGTATGGTACATCTGATGAAAGACAATTAGCCTGGTATACAAAGAGGGGTTTTCTTTGAGGGTCTTGTTACGTATCCCTGGCGAACCTCAAACTCAGAATCTTCTGAGCTCTACCTCCTGTGTCCTGGAATTTGAAGCCCACAGCATCTTGCTAGTCTTGAGTTTTGAGATTCCAGTCAGGAATAAAGTTAAAATTTCCAATAAACACACCCTTAGATTGCTTAGGCAAAATAGCAAACTACTGTTAGAGGTGCTGGAGCCAACTGGGCTGGTTTAATAAAGGAACACAATATAAGAACAGAAAGGAAGTCCCAGCCACCCTTGCTCAAGTTATCCTACCCCCCATTTGTCTTGTGTCTACAATATAACTGGTCATCTCTAGTACTCAAGAATGCATATTGGGGAAAAATAATAAAGTCTGAGATTAGGACTTGCAAGTTGTCCATCAGACAATACCACCATCCTTTTCAACTCCCTCTTGTTCTTAGGAGAAAAAAAAACATTCTAATTTTGTCCCTAACCAGTTTCATAGATTGTTTGCTAGTACAGCTTGCTGTACTTATTATTAAAACTTGTCTTCCCCAGGGACTGTGAACCCCTACTAATAGAAACTACATTCCATTCTGTCATCTCTGGATAATAGCAGATACCGGGAAAGTTATATGTAATAATGAAATGAGCCAGAGATCATGAGTATGATACTGAGATAGATGTGGTGGCACACACCTTTAACCCCAGCATTCAGGAGGCAGAAACAGGTGATCTCTGGTCAAAGGCCAACCTGATCCACATGGTGAGCTCAGGTCAGTCAGAGCTATGTAGTAAGACCTGCCTCAAAAAGAAACAAAGAAAAGAAAAAGAAAAGATATTGAGTGCCCAGGATGGAGTCAGCAATCCTGAACCTTTAGGTGAGCTGAAATAGAATCTTCCTGCATCTTCAGGTAGGCAGAGCAGAGCAGGAAAAGACCTCTTCATGTCAGGGAGTTAGCTATTCAAACACTTTCGCCCCCAACTGCAGACATTCTAGATAACTAGTAGCATAGTTGTCAAAGATGTAAGGGCTGGCATCTTCCCTGGTACTACTAGAGCACTGCGATTTCGGAACGCTGGGGAAGATGGTTCAGAGAACGGTTCTGGCAGAGAGCCCAGTGAGGAATCATCACTGGCAGACTGTACATATACTAGGTCTAACAGTCCGCTGGAGGCCAAGTGTTATGACTGCAAATCATAACACTGAGCCTGTGGGTACCCTGTCAGGTTCCTGTGGGATACAGTCATCTAGACACTGTGACCCTTTCTACGGTAAAGCTTAAAACTTGGTTTAACTTGAACCACATATTCCTAATTGAAATAAGATAAATATATCACCATGAGGAAGACACAAAGAATGATTTGGGTTTTGTTTATTTTTCTATTTTGAAAGACTTCACAGTTTGGCAGTTAGTTGCTTCTCACACTTTCATGAACTGGCCCTGGAGCCCCAAGTTTTGATTGAAGGCTCATTTGTGCATCTCTAGATACCCTTTTATAAGCACTAGTTGAGCAGCTTTCCCTCTGCCTTATTAGCAAAAATATGATGTCGCATACACCCAGAGGCCAAGTAAGGATGGACTTTGTGGATATCGCTTGCCTTAGACCCTAGAACCCTATGGCAGTTAGGGTTTGGAGGTTAAAGTTACAGTGAAAAACAGGACTTTTAAACCTCAACCATACTTCCCCAGACTGCTGTCTGTATTACTTCAGTATCTGAGTGTTCATTTGTTTGTCAAGACAGGGTTTCTCTGTGTAGCCCTGGCTGGCCTGGAACTCATCCTGTAGACCAGGATGGCCTCAAACTCACAGAGATCCACCTGCTTCTGCCTCCTGAGTGCTGGGATAAAAGGTGTACACCACCTCCTCCCGGCTTATTTCAATAATGTTGAATTACAATATTAAATTGTTCCTCATTTTCCTGGCATTGTTTTGGCTGTAGCCTGAGGAAGGCTCATAAGCTTGGAAGATATACAGAGGATATGAAAGAAGCAATCCTTCAAAGCAGCCACATCAAGAGGGAAACGTAGGAAAAGTGAGATTGCTGAAGAATGGGAGTACACATTTTCAAGTTCTCCACTTATGACCGGCAACTGCTTTTCCTAGGAAACAACAAGGCCCTTGTGGTTTACCTGTTAGGAGCATACTGTCACTGTACTGAACTACAGAAGCCTAACTATGATCTGGCAGTATCCACAGGGGTCATTCTTGGGAGCCCTCAGCAACCCTTACCTTCCAAAGGCTGGCAGCTTTTTTCTTAGGAAAGTAGAACTGGTGAGGTCTGGGATAGGTCTTTGGACCTTGGGAAAGGTCTTGGAGGGCATGGCTACTTTGAAGTACTTGACCAATGTTTTATACAGTATATCTTCTTCATAGTGATCATGTTCCATTGCATGTTACACAATTGTGACTGAATTACCTAGATAAGGAAAATAGCTTTACACGACAGGAAGTTCTGATTTGGTTAAGCCACCATGCAACACCAAATAACCGGGTTGCTTTTTATTTATTGATTTTTTTTTCTCTGCTAGCCTTTGTAGTGTTGGTTCATGAAATGCTCTCAGGATGGCTACTGTAATTCCAGGAAGGAAATGATGACAAAACAATTTCTTGTAGAAGTCAGAAGGACTTATTTCCCTACCCTCTCAAGTGTTTCATTCTAAAACAAGGAAATCTTCCCCTGCAGGCCCTAGCAATTCAGGCTTTATGTCTCATTGGCTTATTTTCCCATGCCACTGGCAAAGCCAAAATGACCTCTTATATGACTTAGATGGGAGTTACCCTTTAAATCATAAGGATAAGGAAGGTTAGTTATGTCTAACAAGAAAGAAGCAGGTGGGCTGGAGAGGTGGCTCAGAGGTTAAAAGCACTGGCTGCTCGTCCAGAGGTCCTGAGTTCAATTCCCAGCAACCACATGGTGACATACAACTATCTATAATGAGATCTAGTACCCTTTTCTTGTGTGCAGGCATATATGCAGGCAGAACACTGTATACATAATAAATAAATCTTTTTAGAAAGAAAGAACGAAAGAAGGAAGACTGGATATCCAGGCTTATGGTGAGGTCTTGACTCTTTGGATCCTAAAGCCCATGTTTTATATTGTGTTCGCTGCAAGTGCCAAGTCATTATTGCAGAAACCACTGGTAGAGACTCTCATTTTCTAGATTGTGTCTTAGCTAACACAGGAAGTGGAGGACAGATGCACTATGGGTAGTAGAGTAATAGTGGCAATGGGGAAGAAAGTGAGCACTCTTCATCTCACTTGTAAGCTCTGAGTTCTTCCTGCTTATTAAAGTAGGTAGCTGGGCACTCTATCCTTTAAGTGCACTGAGTATTTGGTACTTTGTTCTTTGCTCTGGTGTCAATCATGTATCCATGTACTTACTTGCTATCCTGATATCTTTGTTAAATTCTTCTATTTTAAATTTGGATTATCTCACTGAGCTATAAAAACTTTAAAAATTCACCGGGTGGTGGTGGTGCATGCCTTTAATCCCAGCATTCGGGAGGCAGAGATTGGAGGATTTCTATGAGTTCGAGGCCAGCCTAGTTTACAGAGTGAGTTCCAGGAAAGGCTCCAAAGCTACAGAGAAACCCTGTCTTGGGGGTGGGGAGTTTAAAAAATTCAAGTTCTTTGTTGGAAATATGTGTATGATATATATCATACATATGCATAATGTATGTGTATATCATATATGTGCATAATATATGTATATATGTGTATATTACATATATTAATTTTTCCTAATCCATGGCTTGCCTTTTCATTTTGAATAGGAAAAATTTTCCATTTTCATGTCCAATTTATTAGTTCATGCTTTTTGCATGGTATTTAAAGAAAAACTTCATTTCCTGGTGGCCGCTGAGGTGCTCAGTGCTCAGGGGGCACTGACTTCTCTACATCTGAGATTTTGTATTTTATAGTTCTTCCTCCTGAGAACAATCAGTGCCCTGTCCATGAAGCCCATCCATCTGTCCGTCCGTCCGTCCGTCCATCCATCCATCCATCCATCCATCCATCCAGTTATTTAATGTGCTCTTCTTTTTTTAAAAAAACTTAATGTGTTCTTATAGGGCAGCAATAAGCATTGTTCTCGGCACTGAAGCTGAGGCAGTTAACAAGATACACAAAACTTTGTGTCCTTTGGAAGTGTGTTACCTCAAAACAGTGTTTGGTCAGGATAAAGCCTCACATACCTTTGCCTTGGCAAGAATCTCCAAGACCTTCTTGCCTCCCTGCTTTAAATTTTAATTCATGAGACTTTCACATGGGCTTACTCTACAAAGGTGTGGTTCTGCATAACAGAAGTAGATAGGAACATAGCATAGACACTTGTTGGATTTTGTTGAATCTAAGGGCCCAGATCATGTTACAGTGTTCAAAGAGATGGTACCTTGGGGCTAGAGCAATAGATCAGTGGCTAAGAGCACTGTCTGCTCTTCCTGAAGACCTAAATTCCATTACCATCACCCACATGGCTGTTGACAACTGTCTTAACTCCAGTCCCAAATATCCAACACCCTCTTCTGGCCTCCATGAGCATCAGACACCCATGTGCACAGAGTTATGTGCAGACCAAACACTCATACACATTGAAAATAAAACAAACAAACCCACTCAGTCTGTGACTATACCGTGTTTTCTGGAAGAAGCTAGATAAGCTTGTATTCATTTGAGGGACTAGTTCCAGAATCAAGAGGTGAGGGTATGATAGGCCCTTGCATGCGTTTGGGATTTACTCTTCAGGCTTAGATCATGCTATCTATATATGGATTGACCCCCCAAAAAATGGTTTCTCTGTAGTTTTTGAGCCTGTCCTGGAACTCATTCTGTAGACCAGGCTGGCCACGAACTCACAGAGATCTGTCTGCCTCTGCCTCCCAAGTGCTGGATTAAAGGCATGCGTGACCACTGCCTGGCCTCTGGATTACCTTTTAAGATGTGGTGCTGCATCTGGTTGATATTTTAAAATTCAGAAGGATGTTTCAGTCAACAGGAAGAAGAAAGCAAGGCAGAATTGCTGTATCAGAGGGGGCTTGGAGCCCCCTCCATTTATTATATAGTAAGCACATCCATTAAGTGCTTCAAAACTGTAACCATAGTAAAGATATTTGGTATTAACATTTTGGAGGTTTCTTCTGTGCTGACTGTGCATTGTACATGTTGGTCTTTCAATTCTTCTGATGAGAAAACTGAAGTTCAAAGAGATAGTGACTAATCCCAAAGTCCATTTAATGGGGAGGGAAAGGATAATGAAAAAAATACACACACACATGTATTTAAAGTCAAAACATTACTGATTCATTGGGACACAGGAATTATAATGAATCCTTGCTAAACCCGCATAAAATAGTATCTGGATTCACTGAGCCAAGTATTTTTTTAAGGATGTACGGCTTGCGTGATAAAGTGCTGGATCTAGTCTCCGGGTTAGATTGCATTCTAGTGGGTTGGAGGCAGTTCATAAAGTAGTCCACAACCTACACATTGGGAGAAAGGTTACCTAGGGAAGGCTAGCAGGGTCACCCACCATAGACCGGTGGTCCAGGAAAGGCCGCTAGAGATGGCTTAGGTCAAAGTTTGGCATGGGATGGGAGGGGAGAATTCCTAGCCATGGGTACCCAAAGGCTCCAATTCAGCAGAAAAAAACCTGACCAGTTCGGGGAAACTGGAAGCGGACCAGTTTAGTCGTAAAACAGTCTTGAGGAGTTCGGAGGGAAAAGATCTGGGCTCCTTAGCCAGGTGTTTTAGTGCCAGAAAGGAATTTAGGTTCCTCAAGAGGATTCTGAGAGTGTTTAAACACAGAAATAATCCCTTCTAGTACTCAGGTAATGTCCCGTTTCTTAATCATCTATTTTAAAACTACATTGAACTTTATTTTTATCCATCTCAAAAAAAAGTTGTTAAAGCAACTTTGTGCACTTAGCGAAATCTCCTGTGGTGGTTACCGCCCGGTGCGTGTGCTCCAAGCTGGCGTGGCAGGCGGAGCTAGGAGGCAAAGGATGTCCTTGGAT
>LOJH01003400.1:1323-30272 GCA_001685095.1 Ellobius talpinus | reverse complement strand
TGTGTGTGTGTGTGTGTGTGTGTGTGTGTGTGTGTGTGTGTGTGTGTATGTGAAACAGAAATAAATTCTGGCATGAAATTCTATTCCACTGCTTTTATTCTGAAAGATGCTCCAGTTCACTGGGCCAGGGTGTTACAAAAATCCCAACAACACTGAGAAGCCAATTGTCAGGGATTCTGATTGTCAAGACTCAGCCTGGAGGAGCGAGCTAAAGCTTGCCTGCGTTGGAGTTCAGCCAGGACTGAAAACACCCATTCACCAAAGGCTCCTGAGACAAAGGCCAGCTCAGACTAGGATTATGACTGTAATGAGAGCACATGGATCCAGATCAAAATCATCACCAAGGACAAGAAGGCTGTCATTATTTCAGCCAGAGAGGTGGCCAGTGTTGATTGAACCACATCCTCAGCCATTGCTCTGACAGTCTTCATGATTTAGACTCTCTAAAGATGCCTCACTTCTCTGAACCTCTCAGTGATTTGTCTGTCACTGGTACAGGTTGAACTCAGTAATGCTGGAGTAAGTGCTACCATCGCCCACATCACATCCCCCATAGCAAGCCTCAACAAATGGATCTCATTTGGGTCAAGTGCAGCACTCTAGCCCATGTAGTGGTCACCTCAAACAAAGCTTTGCCAAGTAGACAGCATTGAGAGAGGGTTGTATATGGATAGATCACAATCGGCTGACCCTCTACACAATGCCGGTGTTCCTTATGCTGAGAAGGAACTTGACTTATATCTGAGTTAGCATTGTGGTTACTGGCTGTCATATTAGTTCACCACCCAAAAGAGCACAATGAACTGAATGAATGAATCCCAGAGTAGTGCCCCAACACCCTCTAAGGCTCATCTGGTCTGGTCTGTTAGGGAAATAAGGAACTCTATGAACTTGTGATCAAGATCAGGGCTTACAAACAGAGGACCCACTTAATAGGTGTGTGGCCTCAAGGGAAGGGGGATTGACCAGAAAGAGACTCTGTCCTCTGTGCTGTGAACTGATTTAACATTGATGTCTGCCTCCAGGGATAGTAAGGGCAAGAATACAAGGTGAGATGAAGGTATCCATTCAGGTTCCTGGCATCCAGGAGGGAGGGAATGAATCTAGTTCTCTCACAGTAAAACATGAGTAACCGTTCCATACAAAATGAATTCAAGAGTGTGTCTGTTCGGTGATGAATCGGATATAACTTATGTAGAGATTTAGCTATTCCAGTTGAAAGAGCTTCATAATAGTCTGCCTAAATCTTCTAGATATCCATCAGAGAAAAGATAGAGGTGGTGTTAGCTGGTGAAAATTCCACGTCTTCTTCCTTCAATGATCTGGTCCTTTGATCTATATTAGTCACCTGTATATACATGTCATCTCTTTTCTTACTTTTCTGAGACAGGCTCTTGCTTTGTAGCCCAGGGTATCCCAGAAGTGGTCATTATGCCTTTGTGTCCCAAGCGCTGGGATTATAGGTACACTCTGCCTCTCTTAGCTTATGTGGAATTATGGGTGCACACTGAAACTTTTAATTGGTCTGGGTTGTAGGTGAACACTGCCACTTCTAGTTTCTCTGGAATTATGGGTGCACACTGCCACTTCGAGCTTCTCTGGGATAGTGGTACACAGACCACTTTACTCACTTTTAAAGAAATATTTATGGAAGTCCTGTTGTGTGCCAGGCACTATGATTAAAATAATATACTGAAGATGTAATGATGAGATACCCAAAAGCTCCACCGTCACGACGATCTGCATACAAAAGTTGACAAAACAGCTTTGCTTTAGACAGCAATTCGGTGAACGTGGGCACAGATTGTCTGCTCTGTCCTCACTGCTGTTTTGAGAAGAGGGTCTTATGATTTTCCTCTGAGAGAGAAGGAAATTCTTGTGTCACTGTGAGAAAACACCTGACAAAAACAGCTCAGAGAAAGAGAGGCTTCTTTTGGCTCATGGTTGGGGGCGGCTCAGGCCATCATGGCTGGAAGGGAGGGGTTCAGTCCATCATGGCTGGAGGGCAGGGCAGAGCAGCTCAGGGCGTTGCAGCAGGAGTATGTGGCAAAGGTATTCACATATTCTGGACAAGAATGAGTGAGACAGGAAGTAGGCAAGGATCACATAGCCTCAGGGACCTACTTCTAGTAATCTACTCCCTTCGACTAGGTCCTGTCTCCCAAAGTTCTAGAAGCTTCCTTTGCTGGCTAGTCTCTGTGTCAATAGAGTTATCTGAGAGGAGAGAACCTTAACCGAGAGAGTGCTGTGTGCCAGCCTGTAGGGCATTTTCTTGACTAGCAACTGATGTGGGAGACCCTAGCCCATTGTGGGTGTCATCCCTAGGCTGTTGGTGGTCCTAGATTTTATAAGAAAGCAGCATGAGCAAGCCATAGGGAGTAAGCCAGTAAGCAGCATGCCTCCATGGCCTGCCTCCAGGTTCCTACCCAGTATGAATTCAATGGACTGCTTCCTTTCCTCCCCAAGTTGCTTTTGGTTATGGTGTTTCATCATGTCAACCCTAACTAAGAATAGAGCTACCAGCCGAGGTCCAAGTACTTTAAACTTTAGTCTGTAGGAGACACTGCAGTTTCAAACTATAAGCCAGGCTGAGTCTTCCTGTGTTGGTGTTGGCTGGATCTGATGTGTGTTCCTGGGATGGGAAGAGTCCTATTTCCAAACCCTGCCTCCTTTGACCTTCTGAGGAAAGGAAGAAATGCAAATTTGACAGAAGCAAAGATGGTTTCAAATTAATGGTTTGTAAGTCAACCTTAAGTTTCATGAATTGCAAGGAAAAAAACTTGCTCACTAAGGTACATTTATATTCATTTCTGGTTTTAAATTCCCATAGCACACACTCTCTGAGTGGTTCAGGGTACTTTGGCTTCTTGTATTGCCAGGCAAATATTTATCTTTGTGGATAAGGCAATCTGGAACAGCCCCCATGCCCCCATTCAAAGAATTTTCTCTTTCTCTGGGGTTTACAGGATTCCTGTATTCTTGAGGTTTCTCCTTTCCTCTTGGATTAGTTAGGCTGCAAGAGTGGAGCCTGACCAGGCCATACAAGTACTGCAGTGAACGAGGGAGCCAAGGGCAAATACCAGGTAAATAGGTCTTTAGGAGGAGTGGCCAAGACACAGCCAGCCTACACCTGCAGAGAGACAGAGAGCAAGGGTTTGTAATATTGTCCCCGTGTCCATTTCTAAACAGGAATATAAACTAGATTCAGCATTTAAAACTCATAGTGTGGACCAAGGCCAGCACAGTTGTAGGCTGTTTTAGATCAGACTGTGTTTCATTTCCACATCCCGGGGGTCGCTGGTTTGGAGACAAAGGCAAGTAGTTACTCTCTGTATGTGCCTACTATCCCAGACCTTTACACAAGGAAAAAATTCCTAATTGTAAGGGAATTCAGCGAGGTTAAGTCACACTGCTAGGGACCCATAGCTGCTGTGTAGTTCTTGTGTAGACTCCCCTTATCAACTTGTGGTGCCCTGCAAATCACTTAGCTTCCTGTCCTTAGGGTTGACGTGGGCAAACAGAACCACCCCTTTTTATGGTGGGACTCAGAGTAGGAGCTGGGCATTTAAAGGTTAAAATCCAATCTTCCTATTTTGTTGAAAGGAAGCAGAGGTGATGGAGGGGCCTGTCCAGTGGTTGTCATCTACCTGGGGTACAGCAAGTTACAGGACTAAGTATCTAGGTTTTGAGGCCACACATGTGGGTCTTTCCTCTCTAAGTTTTCCACCTATGAATGTTTAAGCCATCAGAGTTAAAATCATACTGCACATATCTGAACACTCTGTAGGTATGTATATGCATACAGAGACATACATGAGAGCATGCCCTCTGCCCTGTTGTTTACTCTGTCTAGCTCTCTCATTCATTTGAGGAGGGAATTTCTTGGTAGCAAAGTGGATTAATCTGGCTCTTTGGGGATAGCTGTGTTAGATACCTCTCTTCCCTTTCCTCCTTTCCTCCCTCCCCACTTCCCTGTTTTATTTATTTATTTATTTACATTGGGGATAGGTATTGTGAGAAACTCCTGGGTTCCCGGAATGCGGAATGCGGAGCCTTCCTCCCACCATCGCTGGTGAGCTGAGCTGGCCAGAGCCTAGAGGCCAGGCCATTGGTGCAGCTGTAGATGCTGCAGTGCATGTGGGGACTGGTACCCTGCTTCTTTCTTCATAAATGTTGTCCATGACCCCTCAAGCTTACTCTTCCCCCTGGAGCAGAGGGACAGGTCTCTATTACGGATCTAGTGTGGCTTGCTTGGACAAGGTTTTAAAGCAATTTTGAATCTGTGATTGATCTTTTCAAATGTGGAGATTTTCTATTAAAAGATGGAATTCTGTCTTTCTTAAACCATAGGGTTCATCCATATCTCACAGTCGCAGCCCAGTGGTACCGGGTGATGACCATCTTTTGCCTCCTAGACAGATGGGTTCTTTCATTTGCCATAGTCCTCATCCTGGGCTGCTGTGACTTATAGTCCTGCCTGCCCATGTTGTACTTGCTCTGGGTTTGCTAGGCATTTGCATTTGTGAGCTCAAGTTCATATGCACATCAGAGGTGAACTGAAGATGGGTTTGTTCTCAAGGACATCAGTGTGAACTTGAGATGTATTCAAGTGGTGGTCTCACCACCAAAACAGTGGATCTCCAGAGGAAAGCCAGTAGATGCCGACTGCCAGGATCACTTTAACCTTCCCTCAATGGAGGGTCTGCTTGTGTAGATGGCTGTGTCTCTCTGTGTGAAAACTATGCCCATGTGTATGTAGATGTGTTTTTCTGTGGAATTCATGTATTATGTATTTGGGTATGAGTTGCCATGTATGCATGTGTGCAGACATGTGTATGTGAGGGGGACAGGGAGGGAGGAAGACACACACGAGAGAGAGAGAGAGAGAGAGAGAGAGAACAAAGTCTGATGACAATAGATCAATTCTGATCTGTCTGGGAGGGTGGGTGTATATAGGCGTGGCATTTGTGTGTTTTGGTGCATATTTGGGCATTTTTGTATGTATATGAATTTGTGTGCGTGTGTATACATGAATGTGAGAACCTCTGTGTGTTTATTTGTGTGCATGTGCATGCATGCACTCGTGTGTGTGTGAAACATGTATATTAAGGGATTGGTATTTATGGGTAATGGTGTTCATTTTTGTCAGTTTGATACAAACTAGAGTCATCTGGGAAGAGGAAGGCTCTCTTGAGGAATTGCTTCTGTCAGATTAGTCTGTAGACAATTCTGTGGTGCACTCTTGATTAGTGATTGATGTGAGAGAGCCTAGCCCACTGTTGGCGGCACTATCCTGGGTTGTATAAGAAAGCAAATTGAGAACGCCTGGGGAGCAAGCCAGTAACAGCATTTTTCATGGTCTCTGCTTCAGTTCTTGCTTCCAGGTTCCTGCCTTGGCTTCCCTTCATGAATGCCTGTAATCTGTAAGCTAAAAATAAACCCCTTCTTTCCAAGTTGCTTTTGGTCATGGCGTTTGTCTCAGATACCTTTCTATCACTATGCTAAAATACCACGACCAAGAAAACTTACAGAAAGAAGGGCTTATTTGAGGATCAGGGTTCCAGAGGGCTGGGAGTACATCACCGTCATGGCAGAGAAGCATGGTAGAAAGCACCAACAGCAAACAGAAAGCAAACTCAAAATGGTGCAAATCTTTAAACTTCCTCCAGCAAGTCCATACCCCCTAAACTACACAAACAGGGACACCAGCTGGGAGCTAAGTATTCAAATGTCTGAGAGCCTGGGGGACTATCTCATTCAAACCACCACAGTGTTTATCACAGCAATGGAAAGCAACTTAGGACAGGGTATGTATGGGTGTGTATGTGTAGGTGTGTGTATGTATGCTTTATGTGTCTATGTAAATGTATATATAGATCAGTGTGTATATGTGTAGGTGATGTGTGTATATGGATGAATTTATATGTGTATATGTCTATATATGTGTATATGGGTATTTGTATATGTGTATATGTGTGTATGGGTGGATGTGTGCATATATAGATATGTGTATGGATAAATTTGTGTGTATATGGATATGTGTGTATATGTATTATGGTGTGTCTGTGGATGAATGTGTGTGTATATGGATATGTGTGTGTATGTGTGTATGGTGTACATATATGAGTGTGTGTTTATGTGTGGATAGGGATGCATAATAGTGCATGGGTGGGTGCATGTGTTTTATCTCTCAGGTCAGACATCAGTTGTGCACTCATCTGGTGGGGACCCTGCTCCTTGCTTTAGAAAGAACCAGCTTTTTCTCCTGATGGTCTTGGTGTCCCGCCCCAAATCACAGTCTGATTGTGATCTGGATCTGCAGTGCCTCCACCTCTGGGAGAGACCTGTGGTCAGCAGGGGTGGAGCTTGTAGCTTGGCCCTCTGCTGTATCCTGCAAAAGATGTGAAAGGAGACCTTGACTTAAGATTGATTTTTAAATAAACACGTGTTTATAGTCCAGGGCTTGAATTGCAGGCTGGAATATTTTCTTGCAGGAAACAAACAACATTCTAATGGATTCCACTCACAGATAACACAAGGCTGGAAATTTTGCACTTGTCTCTCTTGTGCAGATGCTGGGACTAACTGATGCTTACAGCTACCATCAGGAGGGGCACAGCTGGGATCCTTCCTCCCTCTGCTCTTTCTGCAACTAGAGCTTGAATCTTCCCAAAGGTGTTTTATCTCCCCTCCCCTCGCTATTCTGTACAAACCACAGGACAAGAGGTGTTTCTGAGTGGTTAACCTGGTACAATTTCCAGCAAAAATGAGGGGACAGTGTCCAGAGCATTGCAAGTCTGGTACTGATAGCTGCCATCCATTCAGTGAAAGTCGTTCTGCCTTTAGTAAGGATATATAGAATCTGAAGTACTTTTGCAAAGAGGTGAATGATGGTCCCTGTTCTCCCATCAGGACTTCCTAGGAAAGGAGAAAGAAAACATATTCCTGATCCATTCCAGTAGCAATGGCCTGGAGGGTAGCAGGTTGTCACAGCTAATGGGGACTGACCCCTTCATGTAGTCACAGCGAATCTCTACAAGTGCCTTAGGCTGGTTCTGTTAGCATCCTCAGTGTGTATGTGCGAAGGCCAAGGGGCAGAGAGGCTCAGCAACCACTTCCAAGCCAGGCAGTGAGAAAGGGCTGGTACTTGGCTTTGAGCTCTGCCATGCTCCACACTCCAGCCAGCTTTGTGCATCCTAATATTTTACTTAAAGCTTCAGTGGAGGCTGAATGTTTCTGTATCTGCAGATAATTTTGTTTACTTGATGTGCTGATCAGACTGCACATGATAATAATGATGGAATTTATTCTGTGCTTAGGATATGCTGGAGATTATGCAAATGTTTAATGTGTATTTTTAAGTAGCTTCATGATGATCCCAGGAAATGGCTGCAGACGTCTCTTAGGATCCGGCAGGCAGGATTTGATGTAACTTATTGACCCGTAGAGTTTCTCTTTAGAACCAATCACCTTGATCCCTGGTACAACTTCATCCTACTGCTTCCCCGCCTGACATCTGACC
Organism: Ellobius talpinus; assembly: GCA_001685095.1. Lineage (NCBI taxonomy): Eukaryota > Metazoa > Chordata > Mammalia > Rodentia > Cricetidae > Ellobius > Ellobius talpinus. The sequence continues at coordinate 22,750 of LOJH01003400.1, read as the reverse complement.
TGTTTCAGCCATGGGAGGCTTATGCTGATGGCTCTGAGTGCTGGGCCCGTCTCCTTGTGGTTCTGTACACAGCTCCTTCTCTGCCTGGTGCTGCATTTTTTTTCCTAAGCCATTTAGCTTTCCATCAGTGTGGTATAGTACCAACATAAAAGACTGAAATCCAGGAAGGGTTCATTTTGGTTCATGATTTCAGTGGTTTTAGTTCACAGTCATTTGACTTCATTGCCTTGGGGTTTGTGGTGAGGTGTCATATAGTCGGGAGCAGAGATGCAGCTGTGGCAGCTGAGAAGCAGAGAGCTAGAAACAGAATGGGGTTCTGACAAGCCCCCACAGTTCTAGTGGTCTGACTTCTTTCTAGTCGTCCTCCTCTTCCCACACATCCTTAAGGCTCCATCACCACCCACTGCTGAGGACAAAGACTTTGTAAGATAGGGACCTTTATGGAACCTTCCAGGTTGAAACTACAGCATCCTTCATCCCTTAAGCCAGCCGCTCTTCAAGACCTGGGTTAGACCTTGGGAAGCTCTCTTCCTCCTCTGTGGAAAGAGTTAGTTGCTTCTTTTCCTGAGGATCATTTTACTCTATTTGGTGGTGCTGTATTTGAAGCAGAAACTGTAGGATATGTTTCTCATAAGTTCAGGCAGCTTCCATTAGTCTGTCTCCTTGGAACCTACTCCGGTGACTGGTATGTCATAGTGCTCAGTAAAACCTTCCAAAGGTGTTAGTCTCTGCAGCTCTAGCGCCCAGAGGGAGGAGGTATTCAGTGAACTACATCTTTGTGTTTATTGTCTTTGCAACGCCCTCGCTCCTCTTACTTTCTGGCTTCAAAGATCCACTAGTGGAAGGGTGCATGATGGTCTAGCCCAAGAGCTGGCAAGTTCTATCTAAAGGGACAGAGCAGTGTTGGGTTCTTTTTCACTCTGCCCTTGAATCCTGTAGCATGAGAGGAAAGGAAGTCCAAGCTGGAGCTTGCTGATTTTTTGTCTAGAACAGTCTGGTCACCACAAAACAGAAAGGAGACACAGGGGATTCTGTTTCTACAGTCAAGGCCATGATATCTAACCAGGTCTTGAATAAAAGTATTTTCCAGTGTGACCTTGAAGCCATCAGTGCTCAAGCGTCTGTGTATCACCCTTCTGCAGGTGTTAGAGGGGAGGACTCACGTATAAAATCAGCTGTGTTTTGCTGTGTCCTTGCTTTTGAAAGATGAGATCTTGATCCTCCCCCCTTTTCATTTCTGGTACTTAGGTCATTATACTTACTTTAGAAATACTGGGGATTGAACTCAGGGCCTTGTATGTGCTAGGTAAGTGCTCTACCACTAAGCTACATTTCTAGATAATGGTTTTATGGGACAAAATCTTATTTCATAGACCAAGCTGGCTTTGAATTTGCTTTGTAGCCCAGGCTTACTTTGAACTCATGTCCTCCTTCCTATGCCTCAAGAATGATGGGGTGGCTTGGGATTCTGGTCATGTATCACACTGGGTACCTCAGATGATTTTAATGGATGATTTTCACTTGGAAAATTTTAATGTGAGTCCAGCACATAATAAAGGATTCTGACAACATTACTTTGCCTTCTTGCAAGCTTTCCTTCAAAACCTCAGCCTTTCAAAGGAAACATGGAAAAAAATAAAACAAAACTGTAAAAGTCGGTGGTGCTCAAGAAGGCCCCGTGTCTTCAAAATTCCAGCAGGAGACTTTGAAAAGTGAAAGACATTTAGAGCCCTAGGAATGCATCGTCTGTAACTGTCTTAACGTTCTATTTGAGAGAGAGTGAGAAAACTTTGACATTTCATTTTCACACCTGTAATGTTACAAGTTGAACTGGAGCTTGGGAATCAGTGGTGGTTATGACGCAATAGGAACAGGAGAGGCAGTTATAGGTTAAGCACTGGGCAGGCCAGGGACAGAGATGCCTTTCGGTGCTGCAGCGCAGGTAGATTTGACACTCCAAAGTGCTGCGGGGCTTTTCACCAATACCTCGGGAGCAGGAGGACTAAGTACCTCATTTTTTTTTCTTCTAGGAGAAAGAAGTTGGCTCTCACCATGTTCTGTAGCTCTGCTCTCCCTCGTACCTCCCAGTGCACACTCCACAACTGCTATGTGTGGTGTAGGTAACTAAATGTCACAGACAGTGTCTGGTTCCTCATCTGCCCACACTTCCCGAGTCTTGTTCCTTGATGGCATCCAAGCAGGATGTTGGGTGAAGTTTCTCTCCAGCCTGGACTGGTTTCAGACCTCTGCTCCAGTGTATGTCAATATGTATGATTTTACATATAAAATCATTGAGCGAGTCTTATTCCCCACAAGCTACATTCTCCATTCTGTCCATCTCTGTAGCCTGGGCTTCCTAACAAATCATAAGAATGCTCAAACAAAACAGCACACAACAGAACTATAAGGAGGTTGAGTGTGAGTTTATGGCCAAACTAGGCCCATATGTTTCAAAACAACAAATACATAAATATGTAAATAACATAAAATTTAAAAACAGTTTAATTTAGTTTACCTTAATTGGGAATTTGTTTCTCTGAAAGGTTCAGAGCACTTCCCAGTCAGGGGCCATATGTTATAGATCATTTTACCCTAACACCTAACTTGATGCCCAGCACTTAATGAGGGCTTGACAGTTGTAGACTCTGAACAGTGGTTATTATTTAGGCATTTGGAGGAGACATTTTCAAGTTGACTGATTGAAAGTGTCTTGAATGCTTGTGCTTGCCTGGACAAAGTTTTTGAAGTTGAACGGCCCATCTTTTAAATTGCTCCGCCAGTCTGATCCCTTGAGGGATCCCTTGGCTACCACCACCACAGCAGCACAGGGCATGCCGGGACTATCTTTCTTCCTGTCATTCCTAATGGCTGCTTCTGGAGCGAGAATATCACCCTTCCAAGCACACCAGGTCCTGAAAGTTTTACCCTGAGAACTAGTCCATGACCGTGTACGCAAATGCATAGGATGTTTGATATGTGCATACAGTGAGCATAGGGAGGGTGCATGAGTTCAACGAAGCCCTTTAGGATGAGTTGTAATCACAGAGCCGCAGCAAGAACCCCCCAGGACAGCTTTGCTACCTGAGACTTAGTTAAACGCTGCTTGACTGCCCACCTGGTTCTCAGCTCATTGAGAGAGGCCTTCTGAGTTTAACACTACCACTTTCTACTCTACAGTTGAGAAAACTAAGGTTCAGGATGAGAAGATGGTATAGTAGATAAAGTGCTTGTTGGGCAAGTATAAGTTCTTTTCTTAGAACCCTTTAAAAAGCCAGGTGGGTATGGTGGCCCACCTGTAATGCCAGCCACTTAGGAGGCAGAGACAGGGGAGGCAAATCCATTAGCCAGTGTGTCTAAATCTGCCAGCCCTGGCTTTGGAGAGAACCACAGGGGAGATGAATTAAGGAAGCTACTTGAATATCAGTCTTTGGTCTTCACACTCACATGCCCAGGAAACCACACACATACATGTGCCCACATACATGTGAACATGCATATACACACATATGCATCATACCTATATGCATCCAATACAAATGAAAAGAATAATAAAGAGAATGACACATGTATTCCAGTTGCGTGGGAGCAACTGAGATGCAGTCTCAGGTCCCTTGCTGCTGAGACATGCCTTTCCTTTAATGTCACCCAGGAACTCTCCAACCAGATGGCCTGTGTTCCACGTCCGACTAAGCTGCTCCTGAACCTTGTGGCCTTTGGCGTGTTGCCTTTTAAAGACTCAGTTAGTGTGTGACATCATGGGTCTTGTGAGGACACTTTTATCATGTGCATCACTGAACTCTGCTCGTCTCTCTTTTCGGCTCCCTCTCCTGCCCTCTTGCAGCTTCAATTCTTCCCGCTGGGTCACCTTCCCTTGCTTCTCATATGACTTTTATATGCGTGTATTTTCATCTGGGTCTTGATAGGACTAAAAGCTTAACTTTCCCTGCTGTCACTTTTTCCTCTGATTTCGTCTAGTTCCTTCTTCTTTATGTATAGTCCTCCTCCTAATTTCATATATATCCATATCTATATCTATATTTATATATACATATTTCTTCATATGAGAGATAACACACTATTTGTCTTTGGGAATCAGCTTATTTAACTTAACACAGTGATCTCCAGTTCCACTTCTACTTATTTTCCCACAGCTGATGTAGCTTCATTTTTCTTTATGGATGAATAAAAATATAGACAAAAATTTCTTAAACTATTTATTTTTATTTGCATTTATGTGTATGTTTGTTTGTGTGTGTGTGCTACAGAGGCCAGAAGAGGACATCGGATCCTCTGGAACTGGAGGTCCAGAAGGCTGTGGGCCATGCAAAGTGGATGTTCCGGACTGTTGGTCCTCAGCAACTGGTCTTAATTGCTGAGCCCTGTTTCCAGCTCATAGACCACAGTTTATCTACCTACCTGCTGATGGCCATCACATCTGATTCTGTAAATTCACTTGCATGGACTTTGACGTGTTAACCTTTCCGTGCCTCAGTGTCCTCATCTGCAAAGGGAGGATAATCACTCCTGCATCCCTGTGAAGACGATGTGATGTAGGCTGAAGGAAGTGCCCAAGATGGTGTCTGGCAGCCAACAGGGCCGGCCTTTGTGTTATCACATGGGACCACATGCTTCACACAACCGCTCCCTCCTGAGCTGTCAGCTACCTGGGCCTGCATTCATCTCTCTGATAGGTCGGTTGGCTGGCAGCAGAGTCTGATCGCATATCACAAGGTCTCCTTCAGCCACTGTGCCTCTGAGAGGCAGCCCTGAATTTCCAGGGACAAGATCTTTGCTGTGTGAGGCCCAGCTTGTAGCTTAATATCTGGCTCTTTTGTTATTTTTCTTCCTCATCCCAGGGATTTCTTTCTTAGCACTGACTAAATGGAATGTTATTTATGCAGGGCCTTGGTGAGTGAGCGCCGGTCACACCCACCGCATTTATGTATTGTTTGTGAACTGGCAGATTGAAGATTGATCCATCAAGGGTCCCAGGGGCATGCACGCGTCTCATTCTGTTATTCTATGAAGACCTTGGATCTGCTGTCTGTTTGATGTGCAGGGGATGTGGACAGCCCGGCTTGCAGGGCATCAACAGGGAGATGTTAGAGGGTGAATCTGGACGCTGAGTGCTACCTGTGTGCATCTGCAGGATGGGCAGCTCTTGCCCACCCTGTGCCCTCTGCTCAGAAAGGCTGTTCGTGACTGAAGAATGGTCGGGCTGAAGGGACTCATTCCATCAATAAAATAGTATCTGGACTTAACTTACAGTTTGGTAGAGAAAGCTCTGCCTGTGCCAATCTTACCATCTCACTTTCTACTTGCAGACTATTCTGGGTCACAAGCCACAGTCCCCCTGACCCCTTAGCAAGACATAGAAGGCTTTTATTATCTCAGGTTCCTCATGTCTTGGGGTGCATGAAAAAAAATCACAGGTCCCCAGCACTTGCACCTTGGGCCCAGACTCACTTCCCATTGGTTCTTTGCTGGTCTCCAGGCAGGTGACACTTGCTCACAGCCGAGCATGTACTCTTACTTTGTGTGGGAGGAAGGCTGTGTGTCAGGACCCCTCTCAGCTCACTGATAGCCCTTTCTCTGGAGATCCTTGCTGCAAAGACAGTCGTGCTATGTCCCCTTTCTCCCAGATGCATCTCCCACTCTCTCCTCTGATGCGACAGTGGGCTCACTTATTTGCATGCATCACCTAAGACTTTTCTACCCAGCAAGTCAAGGGCATGAGATGGGTGGTGGTGCAGCTGGCTCTTCCCTCAGGTGTTTGACTTGGGACACTGCTGATGCCCACAGGAGAAGACATGGCTGGGTTCATTGCTCAGCTTATTCTCAGGTGCACACTCTGTGTGTTCCTTTTTTTTTTTTCTGATGCTTAGACTCCTAACTAAAAGTTCCTCAGCTGTTCTCCTTGGCTCACTTTTGACTTGGGATTGCAAAGATGTCGTCACTCTAGACTCTCTTTCACTTTATCGTATCAAAGCTGCTATGCTTCTTGGTGACTGAAATTTGTCCATTCTGATCATACATGTTTGTTTGAGCCTGTTAGACCCAAAATATCCTATTGAACCAGCAAAAAAATGCCCTAAAATTTCGAATACGCATACTCTCCTTACAGGCAATTTCCTTCATTCTTTGTCAACTTACTTCCCAATTAGTTCTACCCTGTATCCTTCCAGTGAGAGCTTCCACCCTGCAGAGCATCAAGTATGGATGATGCTACCCTGAAAGAGGATGGGGACCCTCTAGGGACAAAAACATGCTACCATCTCCACATGGCGAATGGAATCACCTTGCATTAGGTACAATCCTGGAGTTAATATTTTATGATCCCATGGTGTCTGGTTTCTTTGCCTAAATTAGTTCTACTTGGAATCTGTCAATTTATACTTTCATAACTTTATCAAGATTTGGTTAGCACTCATTTGTTAAGCAAGTCTTCTTGGTGTCCTGTGTGTCAGGGGCAGGTGTAGGCATAGGGAGTAGATACTGTAGAAAACATAACACTGTGTGTGCATGTTTGTACATGAATAATCTATGCATAGACATGGAATACTAATTAATTTAGATACTATGATATAGTGAGCCTTGTAAATACTGGGGGGCAGTTTATGAAGATGAAGCAGCAGGTGTAAAGGCCCTGAGTGAGGTGAATACCCGATGGTGTAAGAGACATGCAGGTCACCTGGGGAGTGTGAGATAACTTCAAGGGTGCTAGTTTACAAACTCAGTGATCTGGGAAGACAGTGGAGGTCTGTGCTGGGGAACATGGTCAGATTATGTTTGAGCAGTGCTCTTCTGGCCACTAGCTGTATTGATCAACTGTGAGAATCAGGGACAGTTAGAAGGCTGTGCTGCTCTCCTAGGGGGTGGGATGAGGAAGACTGGAATAGAAGACTGTACAGTCTTCCGTTAGGGGGAGCTCTAGTGGGCTGGAATAGAAGACTTCAGGCTTCCGTTAGGGGGAGATCTAGTGGGCTGGAATAGAAGACTTCAGGCTTCCGTTAGGGGGAGATCTAGTGGGCTGGAATAGAAGGTGTGCAGCCTTCTGTGGAGGGACTGTGGTGGGCTGGGCCAGACAGAAGAACCTTGCAGATGGCTCATTCCCACTCTCAACAGCGTCCTGTTCTGCTCTCTCCTGTACAGGCCACAGCAGGGCCTCCTTCCTTTGTCCCTCTTTCTAGGGTGTTGTTATTTTTCTTCCCTGTGTTCTCATCACTTCTGTGTAAAGTCTTAGAACAGCAATGATCATGTTAGAGCAAATGATGATTTCAAGCCTTTCTTTCTAATGCTTCATTAGCATATGCTAATTTACAAGGTGAGCCATAATGACATTTCCATATATGCAAACAATCGCCGCCCTCTTATCTTTTCTTACCCCTTCCTTCTCTCATGCTTCTCCCTTCGACATGGCTGATAGCCACCCCTCTTTCCTTTCTGATGTGTTTTCCTTGAACTTGTTTCACTTGCAAATCATTGTGAGTTCATTCCTCTGTGAATTCTCATGGACTAGTTCACTGCCCGAAGTATAATACGGATGCACATTGCAAATCTACCTCACAAAAGCCTACGTCCTCAGCAGCACTCATCATATCCCCCATCTTTACACCTCTGCATCAACCATGCCACGTAAATAAACAAGGGATCACTGAGGAGGATGAGAGGAGTGGTTGTGTGTGTGTGTGTGTGTGTGTGTGTGTGTTCATATTGAGGAGACACTATCAGCATGGGACTTTCCTTATATTTTATTTAGTTACCATACAGCCTCACTAGGTATATTGTCTTCATTATACAGGTTAGGGAACTGAGTCCTGAGGAATCAAGTTACCTAGTTGGTAAGTGACTCCTGTGATATGTTTCTCCTAATGGATCTATTTCTAATCTCCTAGAGAGGGCAACAGCAGATCAAAGCAAAAAAAAAAGAAAAAAGCCATTCAAGTCCAACATGGAGAAGCAACGGCCCTCTTGGCGTTCTTACAGTAGTTACAGAAGCATGGAGGGATTCCTGTAGCCACAAAATCCCAGAGCTCACCCCAGGGTGGTGATAACTCATGAAGACTGCATTATTGGTGTCCCTTGCACAGCTTGCAGTCAGCTCTGCCAGACAAGACTCCTGCAATAATTCTGTGCCTGATCAAACAGATGGGGAGGGGCTTTCTGAATTTGGTTAAGTTTCTTGTTAGTTTTGTGACCCCAGTGAGTCCAAGGGCCACAGGGGATATTTCGGTCCTAGAAATTCAGCTACACAGCAATGACAGAAAAAGACTCTGTCCCCCAGCTTTGTGCATTGAGGCTGAGCGTTTTCCCTGAGGTAGATTGTCCGCCAGCCCATTAGGAAATAGTCAGTCATTATTTCTGTTCATCTGGACATAATAAAACCCAATAAAGAATGCTGCCACCATTATTCTTAGGTCACAGTCCTGTCCGCCCAGGGATGGATGAGGTTCTCAAGCAATCCTGCTGCCTTAAAAGAGAATTAGCAATTTTATTTTTCATTTCCAAGTGACCACCATGGTCCTGAGGATGGAGAATTCTTCAAACCTGAATCAGGATGTTACAGGAAATAAAACCAACAGAGAGCAGGAGGAAGCAAAATGGAATAGTGAACAACAGAAGCAGTTCACTAACCTATTGTCCTCTGATAAAGAATTGGCAGACAGTTCAGAGAAGTTAAGTAACTTGGCCAAAGTCTCACAGAAGTTTGGTTTTGAGCCGCATCTCAACCCTGGTGGTCCTGATGTCAAAGCTCACACGCTTGCTTCTTCACCAGTCATCTCATTCATTCGATCGCTTCTTTGTTTCATCAACCAGATGGCCATCCAAGCAGCACTGGCTACCAGCCTACGACTGGCAGGCATAGATCATACTTAACTCACTGTAGAACCTTACATGTGTTCCTTGTGAGAGAAACCATTTTTCTGGGCTATAGCCCTGTCTCTTGGGTGTTCTGAACAAAGGCTCTTCCTGAGCAGAGAAGGCACATTCAATCCTTTCCCAGCCGGCTCACACTGTGAAGTCAGGCAGAGAGGCAGGAGGATGGAAGCAACAGTAACAAGTACACCCACGCTTGTTTACAAGAGAGAAGCCTTTCTGTTGGGCCAGCAAAAGGTGGATAGCGCCTGTGTTCCTCAGTCGGCTCGGAATCCCTGCGCGCCTCAGATTTACGGCTCCAGCATCGCCGAAGGAGGAGTCTGTTGGCACTGATTTCATTTTGAGGTCCTGAGGTTGGTTATAGTTCCCACTCTTAATGTGAGTGATGATAGGATCCTAGAAGGCAAGCGGGCACATGAGACTGAACAGTTGCTTCAAGGATTTATTGTTGATTCTCCTCTTGGTTCACTTCCCAAGCTGCTGCTCTGAGAGTGAGTCGTGAGTGACTCATGCTGGGTTGCTCCCCATGTTCCTGTGTCTGTCTATGCCTCCTTGTGAGCTTGGGGTAACCAAACACCACCCTTCCCATATGGCTAGCCTGTAATCACAGCCCTGGGGGCCCCTGGCATCACAGTAAATCTCACCAGCGCGGACTAAGGTCTTCCAAGCCAGTTCAGCATCATGGGTTGCAGAGTCTTTGGCTCTACTGAGTTTTTGTTATTAGGAAGGCATGTGGTGTCTTGTTGAAAAAAAATCTATTTAAATTACAGGGCAACCCCCAAAGAATGATAATTGTTTTCATTATAGTAGTTAAGCCATTCCCCTAAAAGAGGAGAGCAAAGAACAGTCGTGTAAAATACCAACTTAGTGGCTAACTCTCATGATTTGGGCAATGTGTATTTCCCTCATCTCTAAAATGAGGCTAGTGATAGTGCCAATATTACAAGACTTTTGTGAACCTTACACAGGACATAAGCTTGAAAGTATTTTGATTGGGTCCGTAAATGTGCATGATCGATAGAACTGGTTTTAACTATTATTACAGACCTTAGCATACTTAGTTACTGTGTTAAGTGTGTATACTGGGATTTATACAACGGGGATGTTTTAAAGGTTATATATATGTGTTTATATATAATGTATGCATACATGATTCATATACATGCTATAGCATGTGTGTGGAGGTCAGAGGACAACTTGTAGGAATTGGTTATCTCCTCTACCAGGTTGGTCCCAGGGACTGGACTCAGGTTGTTAGCCGTCTCACCAGGCTGTGTGATGGGGTCTCGAAGTATCTTCACCTATCTTACCTTACCTTATCTCAGCTTGTGTTATCCTTATTTTTCTGCTGTATCTTTAGGTTTTTCTCAGTTGGGCTGACTCTGTTGCTAACTCTGAATAAAACTCTGGAAGGCTCCCGTGACTGACTTCCTGCCACCTAGCCATAGAAAGTTCCAAAACCCCAATAAACTGTGGAAGTCAGTTGTGTTTCAGGAATTAAAACGCATGGACTTGTGCAGTTGCCTAAATCTTGGGCTTTCCTTCCTGGACTTGCTTCACACCTGACCGGCCTGTTGTTGGAAGATAATGATGATGATGATGATGATGATGATGATGATGATGTGTGTGTGTGTATGTATATGTGTGTATGTGTGTATCTCTGCTTCCTTTATGTCACTAGCTGTGGTTACTGCCTCTCCCAGTTTGAGAGCAGCCGAGGAAGGAAGAAAGGAAGGCTTGCACCTGTTGGCTGATCGAAACTGTCACGAGTGAGGAACTGGCCCTTTCTGGAACTGGTGCATGTTTAAGCAGGGTTTCTTTCTTTACAATAAATTGATCTTGTTTCTTGAGACAAAGTCTCATTGTGTAGTCCAGGCTGGTCTGGAAACCATTGTCCTCCTGCCTCAGCTTCCTGCATGTTAGGCTTCCAGGGGATAGAGCACCATGCCTATTCCCCATCCCCTTGGCATCTGCGGGCAGCACACCAGTAGTTTGCTTCAGGACACTCATTGCCTTTCTGTGTCTATATTGTCTCCTACACATCTTTCCTCCATCCTTAGGAAAATAGGATCCCATGTCCCTGGCTGGCTGGATTCCTTCCTCTTTCCCTTCTACCCACCCTCTCCTGACCCTTATGCTAGGGCCTCATGCAGACAAGGAAACACCCTGCTACTGAGCTCCTTGTACAACCCATGTTCATCTCTCGATGTTCCTTCTTTATATCAGGTTGCCTCGGACAGAGCCTTCTTTTAACTAAGCACATGTGGTTCTTGTGTGTCTGAGGCCAGGTGAATTCACCCACAAACTTAATCATCACCTGCTTGTGAGGCTGGCAGTCTCCTGCATGTAACAGAGGCATGATTGGGGCACCAACCCTGTATGATTTACTCATGATAGCATAGAGGGCCAAGGATGAAATGACACCCTTGGCCCAGCACTCTAAGTCACGGCCCCAGTCTCAATTTATCTTCTAATTCTGTGGATTTCATGCCACTTTGTGGCCTAGATCATGTTTAGATTTTTCTCCGCTGAGATTTATCTGCACAGTTTGGAATTCAGTCCATAAGAATGGTAGAGCAGGTCAGATTTGTGACCCACTCTGTCTGCCACCATCTCAGGTGTGGTGCTAGAATTATTTGGGACAGAATCCTACTAAGACAGCATGAGATGAGCTGTAAGCTTGGAACTGCTATGATGGTCTCTTATTCTTTAATGAGAAAGCATTGGATAACCCATCATAAGCCATTCAAATACTAGCTTGTTTTGTTAATTGTCTGCCCTCATTTAAGATTAGTGAGATTTCCATCAAATTCAAAGATCGAAATAGATTAAAATAAAATTGATTCACTTTTTTTGCAGACTTGGACATATAAAATCAGATGGTAAATCTTACAACATAATGGTTTAAGAATAGTTTTCATAGATGAGAGTTCTCTTGGTACTAGCTTGTTGGTTTCAATGGTATTGAGTCTCCTGTTGGATGCTTTTGTGGTAATGAGTGTTTTCTTCCCCTATTTAACACAAAGAAACCCAGTCCACCCCTCATGTTGTTGCTCCCTTTGAAATAAAGAAGAAAGGGTTTGGGAGCTGTTTCTCCCATCTGCCTTGCTTTGTCATCTCCTTCCAGAGGAATCCTGTTCTTTCTCTTTATGTTTGGGGGCAGGAACTATGTCTGAAAGTGCCTCAGTCCATGTAGGGGTTCCTTTCTGTCTCGCACTGTGTAACTTTTCACCTATGTAATTATCCCCTTAACTCACTGATGCTTTTATTTATGGATTGTGGCTCCTCCTCTAAGACTTCTAATATTTTCGAGGGTGGTTTAGTGTCTTAAATCTGCTGTTGATTGCCCGTATTTCAGTGTATTTTCAATTCGAGACATGGGGCCTGCTCTCTGCCTTTGGCTTTAGCACCAGCTCTGGTGAAGTCATTCTCACTGAAATCACTTCTCTGCCATCCACTGGAGCTTTAATAATCAAGCCAGCCCTGGCCTCCCCCTCCCCATTTGTGGCACGATGACAGTTTCCTACGTTCTAGTCACTTGAGTCATCTTTAAGCTCCAGCTACTTCTGGGAGAAATCTTTCCTATTGAAGCGATAGTAAAAAACACAATTAATGAAGAATTGGCAGTAATTCAGACATGGAGGTTAATTTGCTTTTACACTTGGGATGAAGATATTTATGAGCTCTTTCATTAGTATAAAATATGTAAAACCTAAAAGTGACCATCTTTATCATGTTCAGGCCTCCACTCAGTGTCTAATGTAATGTTTACTCACACTGTGTATCTGTCAACCTCATTCTTTTCTAGAACATGTTTTAAAGCACAGACCTTGAAATTCTTGGTGGTCAGACTTGTCACACACTTTAAAATATATAGAGATACCATTTCATTTTTCTTGTCTGTTCTTTAAGACACACCTGGGTCTTTCATTCATTCAGCGTATAACTGGTGAGTTTTTATGTCAAGCCAGACGTAGTTCATTGCTTGGTGTAAACCAGAAGTGGCCTTGGGGACAAGTTGGCTGGGAAAGTTTACACATCCTCTCACTCCTGTAGATATTAGATATCATCACTGCCCACTGTAGATGTTAAATATCACCATTGCCCTCTGTAGATATTAAATATTGTCACTGCTATCTGTAAATATTGAATGCCATCACTGTCCACTGTAGGTAATAAATATCATCACTGTTCACTGTAAATATTAAATATCATCTCTGCTCATAGTAGATATTAAATATCATCACTGACCTCTCCGTATATGCTAAATATCACTACTAACTGTAGATATTAAATATCATTGCTGCCTATTATAGATATTAATATCATTGACCTCTGTAGATATTAAATATCAATGTTCACTGTAGATATCACCCATGCTCAGTGTAGGTATTAAATATCATCCCTGACCTCTGAAGATATTAAATATCATCACTGTCCATTGTAGATATTAACTAGCATTAGTATTTTGGATATTTTTCTTAATTATGTTTCCTGCAAATTGACCCACATTATTACATCAAGGTCTTAGCAGATACCATTGAGTTTTTTTCCACAAGGCCGGGTCCATGCGCGAGGCATCTCCTCTCCCTGCCTCGTTTACCACTCATAGCCACCCTCTGGGGAAGTACACTGACACCATCAGGATTGGAGATGTGAGGAAACAAGAGTTCAAGTGTTTGTCCAGAGCCTCACAGCTCATTGCTAAATTATAGTCTAAGTACAAGTCCTGTTTTCTCTGAATCCACAGACCTTGACTGTGATGTCAGAGGAAAGTCAAATGGCCCTAGGAGGGATATTTGCTCTGGTCTCAATCTCTAACACTTGAGGGTATGTAAGGGTTCAGCAGGTGGTGGGGGATGGAAGAGAATTCACCTCAGAGGGGCAAAGATTGATGTCGGAGCCTACAACATTCAAGAACGTCACGTTGTAAGTGTGCACATCCCAGACTGGCAGGCAGGAGGTAGTGTAGGCAAGATGTGTTGGGGCGAGCAGTGCAGCGATGAGCTAGGTGTGCACTGGAGGTGAAGGCTGCTGTGACCTTAGAGGAAACGGTGATGGCTTGGGCTTTGCTGCTGCTGGGGAAGGCGCAGGGGTGTGACATGACCTGGAGAGGTCTTCCAGAGAGGTTGAGTATGAGCAGCTGAGTGGAGCACGGTGACATTTTAACATTCCCTCTCTAGGGAAGACTGAAGAATGGTGTGACTAGGGAGAGAGAACAAGAAAGGAGAATCACTGGGCAAGGCAGAACGTTCGTGTAGGTGCTTTGCAAAGCCTCCCCTAACGTTGTAAGGCATGAGCGACCTGAATCGTCTGACATGCTTCCTGTTGCCAGACCCACATTGGAGTTATGTTCTGGGACCCTGGGAAGGAAGCAAGTCAGCCTTCTGGACCTCAGCCTCTTTAGTGAAGAGAACCTTACTACACCTGCCTTAGGGCGTACGAGGGTTGAGTGAAAAATATACACGATGCCACCTTGTCCTTGCTTTGTGGATAATAAGTTCTTGATTAAACCACTAAGATCAATAATATTAGCAACATTTTTATTATTCTAAAATGGTTTGTAACTAAAATCCTCAAGTCCTTCTGTGTGGCAGAGGAGACAACACTTCACTTTTTCACCATGTACCAAGGCAACCATCTTCTCAGCAATGGGTCCCTCTGAACAATGCAATCTCACTCTTCATAAAGAACCTTTTATTACAAGTAAATCAGACAAACAGTAGCCTGTGAATGCATGTTTTACAAGAGCCCGGACACACGATTTGAAACGTCAGTAATGTCAGTTTTTAAATTAAATTTTCTCGTTCTTTAATAGTTCAGATCAGATTTTTGATTATACTAAGTCATTTCAGAGAACCCTGCACACCTTGTTATTACAGACTATGGTGTCCTGCCTGGAGAATGACAGCCACATCACTGTACCTCTGCATGGGGATTGCTCTCAGCAGCATGAATCAAAGGGGAGGGGGACTTTTATGAACACTACCTTCCCAAGGGAGGAGGACCTTTGCTCTTGACACGCTTCAAGAAGAAGCTGCCAAGTTATTCTGTACACCTTACCTGATAAATTAAAAGTAATTCAAATATCGCTGGTTGAGGCTGGGACTTCAAGGCCATTAAAAGTGACACATAAAATGTGAGCCTCTGTTGGAAAAGGGTAATTTTCCTACCAGAGATTGCACAGGTAAAGACATCTGATTTTCAGAAAATAATGTCATCTTACTAAGTAAATACATGCTGAAGCTTCCATGCCTCATCTTTCTTGGTAAGAAATGACTCTTTAAAGAAGAAAAATACGTGGTATTTGGAGAAGGGGTGTTAGTGATAGTGTATGTATTGTGTGTATTTGATGAAAAAAAACAGGTGTGTTCAAAATCAGAGCTGGGAAGGTAGTCATTCAAGACTTTGCTCACCTCGTGGTTGTATTGTAGGCCTATGCAGATTTTAAAATCACAACACACACATTCAGCTGGGTGGTGTTTAGTGTCCCATGAGACTGACTTGTCCACATCATCACCTGTGATCTTGTCTCAAAACTGGTGCATCTTATCCTATCTGACTGTACCTGTGGAGGACGCATTTGTTATCTATCTGTTCTGTCTGTCTGTCTGTCCTATCTATCATCTATCTATCTATCTATCTATCTATCTATCTATCATCTATCTATCATCTATTTATTTTTGGGTTTTTGAGTCAGGGTTTCTCTATGTAGCTTTGGAGCCTGTCCTGGCACTCACTCTGTAGACCAGACTGCCCTTGAACTCACAGAGATCTGCCTGTTGCTGCCCTAAGAGTGCTGGGATTAAAGGTGCACCACCAGCATCTGTTGGGGATATGCATTTTTTTTTTGTTTTTTTGATTCTCTGTGTAACAACCCTGGATGTCCTGGATCTAGCTCTTGGAGACAACTCACAAAGTTCCTCCTGTCTCTGCCTCCCAAGTGCTGGGATTAAAGGCATGTGCCACCACCACCCAGCTTGGGATATGCAGTTATATTTACTTACCTAAGTTTGTTCTAATTTTTAGACAGTTCTTCACTATACAACCCAGGTTAGCCTCAAATCTGGATCTTACCTCATCCTCCCAGGTGCTATGATTATAGATGTGCAAGCCAGTGTCTGGTGAGGTCTCTTCTTTAAAAACTGTGATCTTCTGCCCGGTAGGAGCAATGGCAATGTGCAGGTGCCTTGAGGCGCTTCTGAGTAATGTACATTTTCTTGGGTTACAAATGTTTTGTGACAATTTGGAAGAATTTCTCCTTAAAACAGAGCATTACTTGGCATATTAGAAAGTTTATCTGACTTTACATTAAAGCTAAGATGTATAAATTTTTTAAAAAAATCATCAAGCTTCCTGGCAGAGTGCTGGACTCTTGAGGACGCTTTTCATTTTTCTTAGGCCATTAGGATGGATAATGCTGGAAGGTGCCCTGGGGATTTAAAGCCACAGTTCTTGGATACAAGTATTATAAACAGAATTCACTGTCTTAAACTGAAGATGGACTTAAAAAGCCCATGAGTAAACATGATTGTGTTCAGGCTCTCACAAACTGCCATTACTAATTAGACATCTCCATGACTAATTCCCATATCATATCTCTAAACAGGTCTGTGTATTGTCCCTACAATAAATACTGATATCTGTATCATAGTCATCAGCATAGGTGGCAGCAGTAGCACTATCGCTGTCATAAATATTATCATCGTTGTTGTCATCATCGCTGCCTTTCTCAGCTTCTTCGTTGCCATCATCACTGCCATCACCACTGTCGTGATCGTCACCGTCATTGTCACCACCATTGGTACTGTCATCACCATCATCATCAGCGTTGCCTTGTTATCATCGCCACTATTACCACCAACGCCATCATCGTGATTATCACCACCATTACCATTATCATCATCTGTATCATCAACATACCCATCATCACCATTATCATTGCCATTATCCCCACCGTTGGCCATGATATTTGTCTTTTTTACTTTCTTCTGTATTTTTTTCCAGGAAGGCTCTTTCAGGATGATAGCAGTGCCATGATTATGTACAGTAGTAAATTATGAGTCTCACTGACACAATCTGCTGTTATTGTCAGATAATTCAGGAAACAGCTATCCCTGTATGTCAATGATAGTGTACTTGTCTTGCATGTACACCCTTGGATATATTCCTACCATCTAATACAATGTTAGAAACTATTTCAGAACAAAGTGAATCTTTGGCCCACTACAGGATACATGCTTGTTTCTAGGTCAACCAATAGTGTGGTGAGGTAGAACATTCTCAGGTCAGGTGTGGACCCTGGGGGAATGTGAGTCAAGAGTAGATGAGTTTCCCTTTTTCCCTTTAGAAGCAGATGAAAATGATAACTAGAAAATGTCTCACCTAGCCTCCAGTTCTCATTTCATTGGACAAATAACCCATGTTCAGAGAGGTTTTTTTTTCTTATATTGACATATTAATGAACAAGACTGGATTTTCCTTGGAGCTATTTTTAAGTGGACATATGTAGGAATATGACATAAGTAGGAATATGCATATATCCTATGTATGTAACATGAGGGGATATCAGAAAGTGATACAAACATGTGGTACCACCATCTGTGCCAAGACACATTGTTCAGCGACTTCAGGGTGCTCTTCACAGGCACTACCTGTTTCCCATAAGAACCATATTGACTACTAGTCTAGAGATTATTGTTGATGGAAACATCACTTGTAGACATTATAAAGTAAATACTTTTGTATCTGGCTTCATTAGACCCGCATTTGTGTGTGTGTGTGTGTGTGTGTGTGTGTGTATGTGCATGTGTGTGTATGAGAGAGAGATCCCATTGAAGTCCATTCTTTTCATTATTGTGTAGTCGTTATGTCAATATGCTGAAAATTAATGTGTGCTGTTGGTGCTTAGGATGAGTCTGTGTTTTAGTTACCCTGAAAGTGCTCCTGTGAAAAATAGCCATTCCTAGTGGCTTTTCCTTCTTTTGTTAATATCATGGGATGCTTTTCCTGAAATATATACATATTCCATTAGTGGATGAATTCTAAGTGAAAACACCCTTTTCAAATAAAAATTTTAATTTTTTATGAAAAGATCTTATATCTAACTTTATTGGAGCAATTTTCTATAATTTTCCATTATTCAAGATTATTTCCATTATAGTCTTCTCAGGTTTAGTCATTGAAATATTATTTTATGTATGTATGTATGTATGTATGTATGTATGTATGTATGTATATCACAATGGAAAACATTTATATCCCTCTCCCAGTAGGTTTTTCTCAGACTTTAATTATAGCAAAAGCCTTTGGAAAAAATGACTGATGAATTTCTGAGAGTCTGGAGGTCTGTGTTTGGGGATTTTTACCCTCCATGTTTGTTTCCTTCACACAGGACTACTCAGGCTTGCTTTAATAGCTGTTTGGCTAATTTGTGAATTCTGGGTTCTGCATCTTCAAATGTGTTATAATCAAGCTATCCTTGATATTATGCTATCATCTTTAAAGGTCTGTAGAATTCGTAACATCAGGGATGCTTTTATTTTTGATGTTCATAATTTGTATTTCATTTTCTTGTAGATCTCTCTGGTGTTTATCAGTTTTGCATGTGTTTTTGGAGTCAACAGTTGATTCTTTGATGTTTTATCTGTTTCCTAGTTTATGATATACTCTCCTTTACTGTTCTCCTTTTCTGCTTTATTTGGTTCCTTTCTTAATTTTTGTTAGTGTTTTTAGCTGTTTCTCCCTTGTTAGTTCCACTTAAAGTTGTACACCCCCAGTTACACTTTCTCTGATATCCTAATGACCATGTTTTCATTTCTGTTCAGAGAATATGTTTTCTAATTTTCATGCTCAATCTTAAAAATGTTCAAACCCTCAATAATCTCATTCCTTAGTTTCTAAGAATTTTAGACATCTTAAAATTTCCTATTTATGTTTTTAGTAACTTGTAGCTTAATATCAATACAATCAAACAGTACATTCTGAACAGCTTTAGTCTTGGATGGTAGTTCAGACTTAGTTGATAATCCAGGGTATGGCAAGCTTTCACAGTGTTTAGATCAATTTGGACACTTTGTGCCTTACCTCATTGCCAATTGCTGCAGCAAGCATTTTTCCATTAGGTAAACACTGCTAATCTTGTTAATATTCAAAGCTCCTTCCTCATATTTTGCACTTATTCTATTATGAGCTTGATCTTCCTAGTAGACTTGTACACGGCTGGTTTCTTTTTGCTTATGTCTTTTTCTTTCTTTTTCAAGTTACTTCATGTCACATCTCTAGCTGGAGACCAATTAGAGTGCCTGTCTCTTGAGGGGACTAGACATTTTATCAGTTTTGAATGTTCTTTCTCTTGTCTTAAAGGCTTCCTTCTTTCTGTTAGCCTGGCTGTAGCATCTTTCTTCACGTTTGCAAGTTGCAACTTTTCCAAGCCCTTCTACCACCCTTTATTTGATTATATGTAAGATCAGGTTGTAAGATTTTATTTTAATATGGCCTCATATTCTCTTCTGTCTTGAAATTAAAATATGATTCCATCATTTGCCCCCTCCCTTTCCCCTCTCCAAATCTTCCTACGTCCACTCTTCCCTTTGTTCTCTCTCAAATTCATACCTATTTTTCTCTTGTTATTTTTACACACTCATGTATATGAACAAATATGTAAGCACTACGTGCTTGACCTCTTTGGTGTTACTCATATATATATATGATTTTAGGACTGATCTCTTGGTACTGGAAAACCAACTCATCCCTGGGGAAAACCATTTCTCCCACTCCCAGCATTCATTAGTTGCCTGTAGTAAGACATTATCTTTAAAAACGTGCAACACCCTTAGCAATTAGGGAAATTCAAATCTAAATAACTTTCAGATTTCAGTCGGTCATTGGGCCTCATATCTTTGAAACTGTCAAGGATGTGGGTGGTTGTTGCTGTCCTGTGTGGCTTCTCTAGGGCAGACAGCAGGGTGTCTGAGACCACAGCCAACCACGGGAGAGCTGACTTTAGATGGATGGCAGTCCTGTGCCTCAGTTTACCTTCTGTTCCACTCCAGTGTTAGTTGTCTCCCTCTTAGACCCTACCTCAGAGTCTGTGACATTTTACATTGTGCTTTCCTTCCATAGATTTTCACTTCTGATTTTCATCTCTCTGGATCTATGTCTTTTCCTGCTTTTGTTCTTACCTGTTATTTGCTTGTGGGGACACTGCATGCCACAGAATGCTTATGAATGTCAGAGGATAGTCGGCAGGATTTATGATTTCCCTTTATTATTTGGGTTCTGAGGACTAAACTCAGGGTGTCAGACTTGGTGACAATCATCTTTACTTTCTAAGACATCCCACTGGCCCTATTCCTGCTTTTAAAATTCCTTTCTGCTTGGTTCTTAAGCCTCCTTCACCTTCTGTGTGTTACAACAGAGACAGATGTCTCAAGAGGAAAACTGGTGTTGAATATTGCTTTTTTCTTGTCTGTTATTTCCTTCACCTCTAATATTTACTCTTTAATTTCTTGTTAATCTGGCAGGCTTGAACCTAGTTTATGGTAACTCTAGTCCGGTGAAATTATCCACACCTCTCCTGGTTTGATACTTAATAACAAATACCCCTTTCCTATCCTCTTGGCTTTAAATTGACAAATGTCTAATGGAAAGTATCAATATGTACCAAATCAGATTCATTTAAATAACTTACCTTAATATTCTTTTTGGAATTTTCTTTTGAAGTCTTGGCTACTGCAGACTGGTTGCTTTGACCCAAAAGACTTTTAGCCTATTGATGACATTTAGTGTGTGTAGTCCTGGAGAGTCACACATGATGGGCAAACACTCTATCACTAACTTCTACACTCAGCCTTCTTTCTGTCTGTAAGATTTATTCGTAATTATTTGTGTGTGTGTGTATCTGTGTGTGTGTGTGTGTGTGTGTGTGTGTGTGTGTGAGTGCAGGTGCCCACAGAGGCCAGAGGTGTCAGATCCCTTAGAGATGGAATTGGAATCTTCTAACATGGGTTCTGGGAACTGAACTTGAATCCTCTGCAAAAGCTGTGCTTCTCTGAGCTGCTGAGCCATCTCTCTAACCCCTGCTTTTTATTGCCTAGATTGGCTTTGATCTTTATCTGTAGCCCAGGCAGGTATTGAAATTCTGGTCTTCCTGTTTCAGTCCCCTCAGCTAGCTGATATTCTAGACCTTTGCTTCCAGACTCAGATTATTATTGGCTCATATAATTGCTTTAGGTGGGAGTGATGGTTCTCTATAGACTACTCCATTCTAGAAGAAAATTGTGTGTTACCTGATTCAGGAATGCAGGTATCCTGCCTTCACATCTAATTGTGCTCTTCAGTATCTGTTTCCTAATGCCTATGAGCAACCAATCATGGCATGGCCAAAAATAAATGACTGAAGACAACACTTTCCCATCTTTAAGACATAGAGATAATTCCTCAGGTTACTTAGGAGTGGCCAAAGAATCACTCTGTGATGTAGTAAGGAGGCTGTTTGTTTGTTCCTGGCTGCTCAGCCCCCAAATAATCACACAGAAACTGTATTAAT
>LOJH01003399.1:21254-33908 GCA_001685095.1 Ellobius talpinus | reverse complement strand
TGGATGGGTAGGATCAACATAGTAAAAATGGCAATTCTACCAAAGGCAATCTATAAGTTCAATGCAATCCCCATTAAAATCCCAACAAAATTCTTCACAGACCTTGAGAGAACAATAATCACCTTTATATGGAAAAACAAAAAACCAGAATAGACAAAACAATCTTATACAATAAAGGAACATCTAGAGGCATTACCATCCCTGACTTCAAACTCTATTACAGAGCTACAATAATGGAAATTTTCAATAGATTTTCAGTACCACTTGTGTGAGAATAGTGAAAATTCATTATTTTCAAGATAACTTATATGTAATACATTTTCACCATCCAACAAAAGCCTTTTTCAGTCCTTAAAAAAATCTTAAAAACACCCTGATCGTCTCTTCAATGTCTTCCTTGGTTTCTGCTGCTAATGTTTCTATTCCTTTCCATCTCTCTTGAAACAATCACTGAGATTGTTCCCAATATAAACTTACAACTTCTATAATATTTTCTACTAACATGAACCCTGGGGTAGGGGAACTTTATTTGAATGCTTGAAATCTAGCTGGTGAGTCAGAAACTTAAAAGTTACTACAACTGTGTGATCTGTGATCCTTAAGCAAGCTACTCAGTTGCTCTAACTAAAATATAAAATGAAAACAAAAATGACAGTATCACAGTACCAATGATATAATGGAAAACTTAAGAAAGAAATAAAAAGAATTTGAAATTTTAATAACAGTCTAGATCAAATAATGTAATAATTAATGAAAGAGTATTATCAAGGGAGCCCATATTATGTCTGAAGTCATACATGATACTAGATAGTAGTCTATTGGTTACACCTATGATTATCCAAAACTACAACATCTCACTCTTCTGACCCCAACTGCAGCATTTTACTTTAATTTCAAATCCATCGCGCTACTATTCTATGTTCGGCAAACGTCAAGGATCTCTCAATATCTATAGATTTTTAATGATTCGGGAAGCATTTCCAGTTTCTAAATTAAAAGAGCAACAACCACACCTTTGGTCATAAGAAGAAATGGTATAGAGACCACACAGCTGGCACCAATTAACTCTGATTAAAAACATTATAGTTGGCTTGGCTCTGGAGTTTGTATTCCCAACCATTCTGCTCAGCACTATACCACTCAGCCAACTTTCATTTACTTTAATTGAAGACTCACATAATAATGATTAGTTGAGTTCCAGGCTAATAAAATTCTAACAGAAAGTACTAAAATCTCAGCTTCCTTTTTTGAGTTCTTTTTTTTGCTTTTTTTCTTTTGTTTTCCTCTGCTTGTTTGTTTGTTTCTTTGTTTGTTTGTTTTACTTCAATTCCACCAGCCAAATAGAGGCATTTAAAATGTTAAAGATATTTTAGGGTTATTATTCTTATTAAAAACTCATTTTATTCAACTAAATCCTTAATGTCACCCTATCTATCCACTAAGAGTGTAAAAGAATCATACTTACTCAGTATCAAGATAATTAGAAGCAAACAGATTATTTCCAAGTGAAAAGCAGCATAATCTTAATTTATAGGCTATTTTATCATGAACAGAGCAAGAAGTTGCAAGAGGCATCTGTTCTGAACGAATACTGTGAATATGTACACACCTGATTGAAGCTAATAGTAGCATTGCCTTCTTCAATTACAAAATGGTAATAGGCAATGCTCATAGCAGAAAAGATTATAGAGAATAGCTAGATATGTATTTACCAGGCATTATTTGATAAGACAACATTATAATATTAATCCAAATATTTCCCACAATGATGTTGTGTGAGTAAAAATTAATATTATCAAAGATGTTTAAAAAAATTCTGCTTAAAATCTAAACTAATAGGACTTAGCTCTTTTATAATCTGTAGCTAATTTCATCATGCAACTATATGTCCCTGAACTATGAGCATATAGTTTAGAAATCCTTAACTAAATTTTCTTATTATACAAATATCACAGGGGCCACTTAGAGAGTCGTGATGGCATATATCAGTCATTGGTTAATGGCCTTTCAATGCAGTCAAGATACACATCTCATTTTCCCACCTTACAGTAATTTTCCTGTCTTGGACTGTTGAGGGATATAACTTATAATAACAATTAAAAAGCAAAGTATAGCAAATACATAAATCAGTAAGCCATTTATTACCAGCAGGTGTTGAACAGTGCATGGCATTGTAAGCACTATGCTTTTATAAAACTGATTGCACAATAGGGTTGTAGAGATCAGCGTAAGCGCCCACACATAAATAACAAGATGTGCTTTGTTGCTATGATGGTGGTTGATAGCACTGAGGCCAGATGTTTTTAGCTTTACTATAATCTTAGCTAGCAAGAGCATATATGTGAGCACCACTGATCAATAAACCCTAAGAGCACACATCACTTAAATGTATTCATCTCTTTATACTTTTATGTATATTTGAGAAAGTGACAGAGATACAATGTCTACTTACACTTTCCAAACATATCTAAATATCTAATAAAATAAAAGATGACATTCGAAATCTGCACTGTAATATGACCTCTTTATTTTATATGGCTATAACATTTCTAATTGTTTTTCACAGATTTATGAAAGCATAATTGAAAATTAAATAAAAATCCTTCAGTTATGATCACAGAATTATATCAGAAATTTGGGATTCCCTGGCAACAAGAAGACTTGGTGAGAAACAGTACTTTAATTGTGAATCTAAATCCAGAGCATATATCATTTTCCTCCCAGGTCAAACTGATATTGCCTGTTCTTCATGTGTAATTTAGGGAAATCTGCACCAGAATACACTCTAAACACGTGTGCTCACATAGAGCCAACAAATTAAGATCTAGCACGTGTGAGATCCTGAGTTCAAACTGAAGAACCAAAGGAGTTGGCAGAATTGATCTTTGCTTCCTTTATTTTCTCCTCTGAGAAAGATCTTTCATCTTTCTGGATTGCAGTAAAATGGGGACACTAATTATAATATCCATCCAGCACTCATGAAATTAGATGAATATATAAAAACACTTTATATATGGATAATACTTCCTAAATATGTTACCAGTGAAATATTTCATAGGACCAGTTTACAGGAAAAGGAATAATACATTCAAGATGAATGCAGTAGCAAAGAGATTATTTTAATAGAGAAAACAGACTGAACTCAACTAAGTGAGGAAAAAAGTAATAAAATTCTTAGGAATTAGGATAAACCGGTCAGAAAGGACACATGTATGTAAAGGGGAAGACGCTACAATTTTATTAGGCTATGTGTGTTTGCTAATTAGTGTTTATTAAAGTTAGGCGTCTACCTTCCTCCAAATGATGCCAAAAGACACTATCTTTCCTGATGATTATGTTGCAAAGGAATGAATCCTCTAGTCCTTGAAAAAGATATTCCTTTATGACAGAATAATTTACATCACAGAAAAGCTCTAAATGATTTTAAATTTTCCTTTTGTATTTTTAAATTATTTTTCTCTCATTTATTACATCTTGTTATTTATTACAGTTTCTCTCCCCTCCTCCCAATCCCACCCTTTTCAAACTACCTTTCAAAAAAGGGCAGGCCTCCCAGGGATATCAACCAAACATAGTATATCAAATTACAGTAAGACTAGGTACCTCTCTTCATATTAAGAATGGAAGCCATGACCCAGTAGAGGAAACGGGTCCCAGAAGCAGACAAAAGAGTCAGTGATAGCCCATCCACCCAATGTTCAGAGTAAAGGTACATATGTGTGAGAGGGTATAGGTCAGACCCATGCAGATCCCTTACTGGAAGAATTGTAGCAGCCAGAGAGGACAAGGATGCCACAAGAAAACCCACAACTAGAATCAACTAACCTGGGCCCATAGGAGCTTGCAGGCTATGTATTTTTCTAAAGCAAATGCTACAAAGAAATGGAATAAGAGATAAACCCATCAAAAATGATTTCATGGCAAGAGAAGCTCGTCTTGGCAAGCTAATGTCCATTATTATATGATTATAATGAAGGTAAACTGCCCATACTTTCCAATGTTACTGCATGTACTTTATGCCTTTAAGGTTTTACACCCCAAATAAGGTCAACATTAAAGTGCTATTTATGCAGTTAAAGCTTTTGTTAGCGCCATAAAGTATGTCATGATGTCAGAATTGAAGGTAATAAGAGTATAATGACACAGTCTTTCCAGCAGTGACAAAAAGCAAGAAAAAGTATTAGTGTATAAATTAATAAACTATAGGCTACATTAAATGCACATCACTTAACTCTAGGCTAGAAATTATAGGCTGTTCATTTACAAGCTATGGGATTTCAGAAAAGTGTATTCTGCCTTTAGGGAGAAGTTTTCTCACTCTAGAAATTGTCTGGTGTCTGAATAGACTTGTCTATGAAGCTACTAATCACCTTCAACTCACTAAATTTTAATTATCAACATATCAAACTTTTTTATGTTTCCAGTTTTGCTGAAATGTTATAAACTGCATGCCCTAACATAGAGAGGTATTATTTACTCACAGGATAATGGGCTGCTGTATGACATGACATGCAGTGATTAAACTTCCTGAAATGACTTCAACCTACAAAAGCAGCTTTTGCAATATTCATATTTAAGAGAAACCAACTTAACTGAACCAAGTGAGAGACTGTGTTTAGTCACAGCACTACTGAATACCTGCTAATTATTTTAATAGTTCTTCACAGGATCACTAATTGTAGAAGGACAAAGGAAATTCAAGTCATGACTGAACATTTACAAACTTTCTGGATCCCTTCCACCTAGGAAGGAAAACAAAGAAGCAGGATAATGAGCTTTGTACTTCATGTGTCTTTCTCTTTGTACACCTCAAACCTTTATTACAGCACTAAAGTACCTTGTTTCTGCTGCCTGTGTATGTATACCAGTTCCAATCCATCACTCCTCCCAACCCTCTTTTCTCTCCCCAATCCCAAGCATCCAATGTATCTAGATAGCTCCAGGATTAATTCATGCATTTCACCCCATCCAACTGGAATGTGAGACCCATCTGATACATTTGGTTGTTTGCATCTCAGTGCACGTGAGGTTTCGTCAAACATTCTCTACAAAACAGTTTAGTTCTCTTAGTTCCCAACATCATTCAAAATAAGAAAAAAACTAAATAAAACCAATTTCAAATTCATCTCTCCTTTTCTATTGTAATGTCAATATGTGTGTGTGTGTGTAAAATACCAAATCAACAAGAAAATGTTTAGATATTGTTGGCTGCTGTTAGTGTGGTAATTGGCATAGCCTTGCTCTCTTCTTCCTGGAAGCTGTCATACATAAATCAGACAACACTAAGGCAAAAGTTGTATATTCATGGCAATCATAGAAAAGTATTTGGAAATTCAGACGATAAAAGAGACTTAAGTAAACAGCTAAAGATTAAGAGTAATTAATTCAGTAAGATGGATTTGAGCAATATATCTACTGAAGTTATCCTATTATGGATCTAGTCCTCAAAAGAAACCATTTGATCAGAATAGTAACTAGAAACTTGAGTCAGTCATTATAGTTCAGGGTGGAACCTTGGCTATTTAGCGGGCTGAAGCAAATGGATAGAAAATTTAAGGCCAGCTTATAACACAGTGAATTCAAACTAAACCTGATCAAATTAGTTGAGACATTGTCTCAAATATCAAACAGTACAATGAGGACTAGGATGCAGCTCAGTGGGAGTGGACTTAGATGTGTTAAGTTTTAGGCTCTATTCCCAGTGCCACGGTAGATAAATAAATGAGTTCTCAGCATTGAAATCTTCACCTAAAGAGTGGAAATGAGTGAAATCAATAAAGAAACTTAAGAGGAACAGAATTGGGAGCACAATAAAATTAGGGTTCACGTGTATAATGAAATTTGAGGTGCTTTAAAAAGATACGCCCCATCTTATAGCTCTTATGTCTTTTCTATTGTGAAGGGTGAAGAAATAACGTATTTGCTTTGTGAATTTCCTAGTTGTGTATCTCTGTCATATTCTCACTCCTTTGTCTTTGAATCTAGCAAAACATTTGTTGGTTAATCCATCTCATTCTTGCCAAACTCAGGGGCACTCAATAACATCCATAGTCCATGCAGGGGTCTTGGAGTCCCTTATGATCATGATCTTGCATAGTGTTCCAGTACTTTCATTGCTTTTCTCCTCCTCCTTCCTCTTTTGTCACTATCGTCCTTATGGCTTCTTGAGAGTACCAGATACTCTTTCATGATAGAGTTTAGGATGCACAGGCTCTATGACCTAAAATCCACATCTTTAAAATCTTCACCCATCTAACTCCCTTCTCCTTCAATTAATTATGTTCAATTGTCATTCTATCTGCCTAAAATTGCAGCAATCATAACTTCACTAACCACTTTTATTTTTTAATTTCTAAACTACTTCAATATTCATATATTCTAGCTATCAAATACTGTTAGTGGGGAATTTTAATAACATAGTAATAGAGTGAATGAATAAATTAGATGGGAAGACTATAACCAAGGAAGGACATTAAAGGACATAAACCCATCCATGCCACATGAAATGTAGTAAGGTGGTAAAGAAAGCTTCTGGAAAATGTAAAAGTTATTGAAGTGTTAATACACCAGTTAAAGTAACTTCAGAACAGACCTTCTGATAACTGATGAGGTCTCTCTACATCCTGCCCACAAAACTGTTTTAAATGTGTG
The DNA here is from genome assembly GCA_001685095.1 of Ellobius talpinus. Lineage (NCBI taxonomy): Eukaryota > Metazoa > Chordata > Mammalia > Rodentia > Cricetidae > Ellobius > Ellobius talpinus. The sequence goes on along the minus strand of LOJH01003399.1, from coordinate 27,257 downwards.
CAACAGATGCACAGAGAAGCAGCTGGGCTTGAAATTGGTGCTCATTGTCATTGCAGTGATACTCCTGATTCAAAGAGTTACTTCAGCAATTTTTGAGAAACTCATTCCTGAAGATCATATCCAACTTAGAAATTAAAAGGCACTCAGTAAGTATACCAAAGTGTCTGTCTCAGAGCTTTGAGCATTGCCAAAATTGGATTTTTTTACACCTTTACTTTAAAATAAAGAGGACTTCTGGATGCTAAAAAGTAATTATTTGGCTTAAAGAATTATAGGAAGCAAGAAAAAATTTTCTAAGTCCTGTAATATTTTTGCATATTTATATGACTTGTCTTAAATTAAAACCAACAATACATATCTAGTCTTCTGGTACATGAGAAGAAGCAAATAGCCATGAATTTTCATAGAAATTGATGTACATAGGTAACTTTTCTATTTTTTTAAATTGCAAATTATGCTCAATTTTCAAAGTAACAGGAGAAACTTTTTAATATAATCCAAATCCAATTTAGAGACTATTTATATATCACTTTTTTAATTCAGGAGTTTCCAGTTCACAGTTTAACAGAGGAATTACCAGGCAGTGGATGTCAATAATAATGAATGTCATCATTCTATTCATGTTTTTATGGAAATAGAGAATTACCAGCTTTGTTACAAAATAAACCCCTCACCTACTCTGGGTTCATTTGTAATTTTAATGCCATTCTTAGCTATAAAGGCAGATTCTTTACTGAAGTAAAAAAATAGCTAAGTGTAAAATTAAGTAGCTCATTTTGATTTGAGTTTGCAATCACTATTTCTATTTTACTGTCATCCTCATTTTTAAAAATTTAGTAAATTTGTTATCTACAGAAACATCATTATATTATATTAAAATTTGGCTGCCTAAGTATGTAAGAAATGCTTTCTGAATACTGTAATGTTTGGTTTAAATTGCCCAAATAAAGGGTGAGATAGATGTATGGAATTCAATCATAAAGACAAAGATAACAATGAATTACACACACCTAGGGTGAAAAAACAAATACTAAATAACTCTTTCAACACAGCAAAATGGGACACTTAATCTTAACATGGTTATTGAAAAGTTCACCTGCTGAGAAATCTCAGTTAAGAAATGAGCTGGACTAAAATGATGTGTCTCACAGTAACTAATTGCAATTTCAGTTGAATCAAAATGAGAACACAGAGACATATTTTATTTCAGGAGGATAAAATAAAATTATTGGTATTTGAAAATTAGGATAATTCTCATCTCAGATAGATGTTGTTTGAATCTAATGAACCAGATGCTATACATGTGATCTTTTTCTATTTACTTCGTGCCTAGAGAAATATAATTGTGATCTAAAAACCTAGCCCAAACAACTATCTTACAGAGTCTTTGTGAAATGAATTCAAGATGATGGTGAAAACTAGGGAGAAAACAAACCTGTGTTATTTTAAAACTTCTCCAAGTTCATTTGAACCAGATAAATATAAACAGCATATATTTCAGTGAACTTGCAAAGGTATTAAGATTAGGGACTCGACAACCTTTAGAAAAGTGAGATTGATTTCTAAGTAATTGTGTATATGTGTGGGGTGTGGTGGGGTGTGAGTATGTGCACCTGAGTTCTGATTCCCACAGAGATCAAAAGAAGGCATCATATGCCCTGGAAGTAGAGTTGTAAACAACCAAGTGCTGGGATGCAGATCCTTTGCATGAGCAATACACACTCAACCTGAGCCATTCCGCTTGGCTCTCCATATCCTTCTTAGGGCTGATGCTTAAAGGACTCCTGCTTAAGTAATTTTCTGAATCTTTAGGGAGTAGTTGAAAATACCTTTAGAACAAAAACACAAACACACACAAAGAGAGAAAGAGAGAGAGATTTGTTCTGTATAATTATGACCAACAATGTTATAAAAAGGAAGTCATAATCTTGTATAAAATAAAACAGAGAGGCAGAATACTTCCCTGAGATTAGTAGCCAAATCTCACTGAGCCTTATCTCAGGGTTCTAAGGCAAATCGACATCTGTACTATAGCAATTCTGAGGCTCTAATTTGAATAGCATCAGTACAAAATATAAGGTTGCTGGTTATAGTTCTCCTCTAGAATGACACCATTATTTTACTACTGGATTTCTAAATAAAATTCCAGGTCATCTTATGCAGACATATGTTAATTAAGTGGAGAAATACTTAAATGCGCCCATGAGGCACATTGGTGTGCTAAATGTTACATTATCTTTGTTTCTGCATGTATATTTGTCTCCACGTGTACAGGAGGACATGAGAAACTTTCGGGTAAAAAAAATAAATCAACATTAGCCTCAAAACATGTATTTCTTGGTTCCAGTTCAATCTCTGCCCAGTTTTGGAGTTTGCATTCACGTTCTTCAATTATAATATATTTATTCCACGATAACAAAAAAGCAAAGAAAATGAAAAGTAAAGACTGATGTAAATCTTTGTCACTTGGTTGAGGAGGTACACCGATGTGAGCCTGTTCCACCTCTATTAAAGGTCAGAGAGTGTGAGCTTATTTTCACTCTTTCAAAGCTATTAACAACAGGTGTGATTACAAAACAAGAAACCCTGACCTAGGGTGTAGTTACTTGGTGTTTTGGACATAAATCTGGTCCATAGAGGTGAATCCACTCCACCTTGACCAAAAGGCATAGAATTCAATCCTATCTGCTCCTTCGTATTGAAATAGATGGTTTGACATAGGGAGTTGCTGCCTACAGGTTATTTGATCTAGTCTGTATTCAGTGCATATCCTGCCCAAAACATCAAAATGCTTTACTCAGGAAATAATGGCTTGATGTCTCAAGTATCCGTGGCAAGTAACTGTTCTGGTTGTCCTTTGTGTCATGTTAAAACAGTCTTTTGCTTTCTCTCCCCCTTTTGTATTGGGTTAAAAAGTATATGCAAAGAAACATGGGCAGATTCAGTATTTAGTATTCACTGAATTGCCCTCCCAGTATTATCCTATGTCTCTGTATTTATTTTGTATCTCTGTCTATTCTACCTAACATTTATAATCCACACACCCCTCTCCTGGAACATATGAACTCGTCAGAGCAGGACCCTGATACTTGTTTAAGACATATTATCTTTGAATCTCCAAGAGGTAATCTATAGTTTCTGTCTCTAGCCATTAGGAAGTTTCCTTAACACAATATAATGGTAATTCATTAAAAATGTCAGAATGCAATGTCTATTCTAAACCTCTTGTCTAATGCTTGATTGTATGAGATATACTTTAACTCTGACTATACTACATTATACTATACAGTTCAGGAATCCCACCTGGAAAACCTCCAAAAGTCTTCTGGAAGATGCTGTCTTCCCAGCCAATGAAACTTATTTTACATTCGGTTCCAGCAGCCAAATCACGCTTTTAAGGAGAAAACAATAATTAAAGAGATAATAATTTTTGTCATGCACTCATGACAAAAAATATACATAATATGTGTATCTTTATATATGTGTATGAGTTTTTTACCTGCATGTATATGTGTGCACCATGTCTGTAATTGGTGCCAATGGAGTCCGTAACAGGAAGTCGAATCCGTTGGAACTGGAGGTACAGATGGCTATGAATTATTACCATGTGGTGCTAAGACTTAAACTCAAGTCCTCTGAAAGAGCAGAACATTTGCACATAGACGCTTGTGTGTATGCATATGCATACAGAAATATATACAACATGCAGAGTCTATCTTTGACATTTGTGTTTATATAATTTCATGGCTGACCACTTTGTGCAAGATAACCAATTACTGGTCCATCCCTAGGAAAGGCTTCTACTCCATTTCTTAGCAGTCATCTTGCCTGTAGTTCCTTGTCAAGAGATGTGACCCTGTGAAATTGTCCTCTTTCCCCATGTCTACCGAAATTGCCTTTGTTCAGATCTTGTTTATACAGCCATTTCTTTTATTTTTATATTTATTTTACATATTAACCACAGTTTCCCCTCCCTTCTCTTCTCCCAGTCCCCCATATCTTCTCTGACTCCCCCATCCACTCCCCTTCTGTATCTATTCAAAAAAAATGAAGACCTCTCATGAATATCAACAAAATATGACATATCAAATTGTAGTAAGACTAAGCACCTCCTCTTGCATAAAGACTGAGCAAGACAATCCAGTATGAGAAGTAGGGTCCCAAAAGCCAGCAAAAAGAGTCATAGATAAACCCTATGCAGTTATCTTCATAAGAGGATACTTCACAGCAGAGTTCCTAGTGTGCAGTCTTTACACACCACTTCCCATTCCACGATGTTCTCTGAGCCCTAGATGTAAGTTCTGTGATATAGGCGTAGAAACCAAGTCAATTTCCCAGGGCTTCTGAGGACATGGGCCTTAAGAGTTACTTTTTGCTGCTACTTTGATAGACCTGCTACACTTTAAATCTCATTTTAATAACGGATGAGTGTTTTTGCCCCTCATCAAAGAAGCTTCTTTGCAGCAAATAAACACAGAAAAAAACACAGTTGGACACAATTCAGAGGTAACAAACCATGGGTGCCCAGTCCCATTTGATGCATTTTTATCACCTAAAAAATTTCAAAGGAAACATTGCAACCATACAGTAACAGTATTGTCTACATCATAACATGATTACCAAAGGATGTTCTAAAGTTCAAGCTTCTCTCTCGTCTTTCATTACCCACATCTGACATTTCCCTGGTCTCCACCCAAGATGCATAAACTTGGCAAATACTCAAAATGATTCAATGTGTGTGTGTATCTGTGTCTGTTCTGTGTAATGTTTGCGTATGTGTATGCCAGATATCCAAAGCAAGTGACTTCCTCGATCACTATTGTACTTTATTTTAGAGGCAAAATCTCTCATTGACCTTAGGGCTTATTGTTTCCAATAAACTGGCTTGCCAGTGAGGCCCTACAGTATAAAGTTATAAATGCAGGTTATCACATTTGGCTTTTAGTGGGTACTGGAGTGCTAAACTCAAGTCTTAACACTTGCACAGCAAATATTTTACCAACAAAGTCTTCACTGACTCCCTGAATAATATCTCTGCAGTAATTATAACAAGAAATAAAAGAACACAAAAAAAGAACACAGTTCATTTTCAGTAGTTGTTTCAATTACAGTCAATGGGTTAGAAGCTACTGATGAATACCTTTCACCTATGTTCTTTTCCCACTGATGTAGGCAAACCAATGTTGAGATCTCATGAGCTCATAGATGATTTCCTCTCTGAACATTTCAAATACATTTGGTGTATATATAGTCAAAGAAATATTGTTAAACTGATTCTAATTAAAACTGTAGGCTTGTTTACAGTCACACTCCTATTTAGCTTTTCAACTACTAAAAAATATTCTATAATAAGTGTATTTACAGAAATGATGCTTCAGAGATGGCATTAACAGTATGTAGATAGTGAGTCAGTACAAATCAATTTAACAGACACAATTGATTTACTACAATGATTACAACACTAATTCAGTTGCTGTAGAAGACTAAAAGATGAAGACAATATGGCCCTTGCTTAGAAGAATATTTCTCAATAATATCTTGCCTCTGTAAGTTTTTCTTAGCATAATAGTGGATATTCAGTCCCAGGGGATTTCAATAAACAGCACTATTATGGAAACTGTTCAAAGCAGTTCTGAACTATTGATTACTATCCATTTTTCTTTGTTTCTATTTGCTTTGCATTTAATTTGTTTTCTTTTAATGAAGGTTTACAAAACAGAAGCCAATGTAAAGGTTTTTCAGCTTTTCCAATATATTTATAAATAGGAAAAACACTTAAGTATTGATTTAGGCATATTTTTTTAAATTATGTATTCTATTTTTCTTTTTATTAAATTATAATCCTTTCCACTTTTATTTTAAACATATATTTAACCCAGGAGTGGTTTATAAATTTTTTCCTTATAATTTAAGAGGTTTTAGTCTTTTTAGATTTTCTCTAAATTTTCTGCTACTTATCTCTGAATATTTTCTAATCATTTACTGGAATTAAATCCTGCATAA
>LOJH01003398.1:6172-39178 GCA_001685095.1 Ellobius talpinus | reverse complement strand
GTTTTAAAGGATACAGTTTATCATGGCAGGCGTTGCCATGGCAGCAGAAGTGGGAGGCAGCTGGTCACAATGAGTTCACAGTCAGGAAGGTGGAGAGATGAATACTGGTTCAAAGATAATAAACTTCACAATGGATTTTCATTCAGCCATAAAGAAAGACAAAATTATGTCATTTGTTGTAAAATAGATGTAACTGGAGGTTATCATATTAGGTGAAATAAGTCAGACTCAGAAACAAAACTGTTGCATATTTTCTATCATCTGTGAATCCTAGATTGCACAAAGTTACACAAAACCAAATATGTATGTGCACACACACACATGTGCACCCCCGCCATGAAAAAGCAGATGGGAAAAGAGAGAGGGAGAATAGTTGGAAGGGTAAACAGGGAGATGGGAGGAAGGGTGGTGACATGGTCAAAGTATACAAGATGTACTTGAACAAATTATCTTTAGGAAACACGTCACTATGTAAAATGAATTCATAGACATTTACAAAAAGGGGGGGAATGAGAAACCCAAATTTGATCTTCTTTAAGGAAAAAGCTACCAAAGCAGGAACTTCCTTAGTAGCAAGGAAAATGTTGAAATCCCTTGGATTGAAGGAAAGTTTCCTTGTGACGTTGCTGTGATTTTCCAAGAACTCAAAACTACTAAGGAAACTCACAGGGACAGAAGCAAAGATCTTTGTTTCTTTGGACTTAGGGTGGTTTTGAGGGTCAGAAACCTAAATTCAGCCCAGTATAAATGGTACACACATGCCCGCAGTTCCAACATTAGGGAGACTGAGACCGGAGAATTGTGAACTGTAAGACAGCTCAGGCTATGTAGGAGGACCTTGCCAACAAAACAAAACGAGACAAAAACCCTTAAATTAACCCCACTTAAAGTAGTGCATGGAATTTCATGACTTCCATCACTTAGAAGAAGCCTATGAGAATGGAGTTTAATCCAAAAGTTTAAATATTCTCATGTCAGTCCTCCCTCCCCACCCCAATAGCTTCCCTTTTTCTCTTGTCTGACTGGACTTCCTCTCACATAGTTCATCATGAGGTCACATGGTGGCCTTTCACAGTTTCAGTCTTGTGAGACAGTGGGATTCTTTGGGAACATACGCTCTAGAGAGCCGTCAGCAGACTTTCTCTCTCTCTTCCTCGTGTGTGTGTGTGTGTGTGTGTGAGTGTGTGTGTGTCCCCTCACCCTTTCCGGAGCTCCCTGACTAGCACAGAGTGTCTAAGGTGGTATTTCAATGAGTGAGCTGCCACTGACGGCCTATCTGGGCTTTTGGAGACCCACAGAAAGTCTGAGATAGCTGCAGTGCTGTGGGAAGAGGAGATGTGTGAAGAGGTGATCTGCTCTTGGCTCTCGTGAGACTTTTGGTGTTGGATTTAACCAAGATGGAGAAGCAGCACAGGGGCTTCGGACCAGAGAAGTGAAATGTCACCCCATGATCTTGAGAAGATTAAAAGTTACTAACTGATTGGATATGAGGGTCCAGAGAAAAATGGTCAATTTGATCTGGTCCTGATCAAGAGCTTTCCTTGAGGCATGTTATTGCCACTAAGCAATCTGAAGGAGTCTGTGGAAAGAGAGTGTTTTGAGGAGGCCTGGGAGATCTGGGGAACAGTGTGCTAAGACCTCACCCATATTAACTAGTTTAATTATTCCAAGGACATTACCAGGCACACGTTGTTATTCCAATTTTATAAGCTTTAAAAAAGTTTTTGTTTTATTATTTTTATATGTATGAGCATGTTTGTGTGCGTTTTTGTGTACCACATGCATCCGGTGCCCACAGAAGCTGGAAGAGGACTCTGGATCTCTTGGAAGTGGAGTTTCTCATGATTGTGAGCCACTGTGTGGATGCTGAGGATTGATCCTAGGTCCTCTGTGAGATCAGTACATGCTTTTAACTGCTGAGTCATTTCTCCATCTCCATTATCCCAATTTTAAAATTTAAAAAAGTGGTATTAGGGAGACTAAAGAATATACCAAAATTCACACAAGTTAAAAGTGGTAGGGCTAGAATATAATGGGGTGGGGACATTATACTATTTCAAAGTCAGGGTTCTTTTTTAAATTGTGTTTTTAAAATTATTTTTAATTTTTTTTGAGATTATAGTGTAGTCACATCATTTCTCCATTTCCTTTTCACCCTCTAAATCCTCCTTTATGTCCCTCCTTTCTCTTTCTCAAATTCATGGCCTCTATTTTTCATTAACTATTTGTTGTTACATGCACACACATATATGTACACACACATATATTCCTAAATACATAAATACAACCTGCTCAGTCTGTATGATGTTACTTGTTTTCAGGACTGGCCATTTGGCCCTGGATAACCAATCGGTGTGCTCGTCCCTGTGGAAGATTTTATCCCTGCTGTCAGTCTTCCGTAGTTGCCTACAATTCTTTGATGTATGGCTGGGCCTCGTGGGCTCCGCCCCCCAGCCACTTTAGCAGGTCTATTGCTGTTGTCCTTGTTTAGCTCATGTTTATGCGGCCCTGATGGTGAGGCTTCATGGGTGTAGCTCCTGACATTACTAAAAGACACATTCTCACAGCAAACTCCCTGATCCCTGGCTCGTACGATCCTTCTGCCCCATTGCCACCATGTTCCTTTTCCTTTTCCTTGTTTTTCCTAAACATTTATTTTTCTTCACGTGTGTCCATCATGTGTATCCAGGTATCAGAAGGCAAGAGAAGAGTATCAGATTCCATGTAGCTGGAGTTAGAGGTAGTCCTGAGTTAACCCTCGGTGAGTTCTGGGAACTGAACTCCAGTGGCTGGGAGAGCAGCAGGTGCTCTTAACTGCTGAGTCGTGTCTCCAGCCCTAAGTATCTTTCACATATAACAACAGTGAGACTGGTATGTTAGAAACCACTCTATGGCTTCATTTTAGCTGAATCACCTCTCTAGAGAGTCCTGGTATGGTATGTTAGAAACCACCCTATGGCTTCATTTTAGCTGAATCACCTCTCTAGAGAGTCCTGGTAGGTAATTTTTATGTGTTAACGTAACTGGGCTAGGGATGCCTAGGCAGCTGGTAAAACATGGGCTTATTTGTAAGAATTTAGAATTTAAATGAAGCGAGTGAAGAAGACACCCTCATCAGTGCCAGTGGGTATCCTCTAATATGTGCAGGTCTACAATGGAAGACAAAGGCAGATGGAGGGAAAACTTGCTTTCCTTGAGCTAAGACTTCTGTGTTCTGCTCTTGAACACTGGAGCTCCTGATTCACACCATAGGCCTTCATGGTTCACAGTCTTGTTAGATAGTAGTCACGTGTGGCACACTCTCATTCTTCCTCCTCCCTTGCCCCATCCCCCTCTCTCTGGAGAACGCTGACTTATATAAGTACCTGTTTTCAGATGCAGTCACAATCTGAAGTATTAGGCCTCAAGGCATCAACACAGAGGTCCTTAGACCAACAAGCAAAGCCATACTTATTTATGTGCCTGTATGTATGTCTGTGTTAATGTGCATGTCACATGTATGTGGATACTCATGAAAGCCAGAAGAGGGCAGATGTGGGATTCCCCTCTGTATGCTACGATTATGTTTTATTACTATTGGTTATTAAAGAAACTGTTTCGGCCAATGGCTTAGTAGAGTAAAGCCAGGTGGGAAGTCCAAGCAGAGATATAGAAAGAGAGTAGGTGGAGTCAGGGAGATGTCATGTAGCTGCTGAAGGAGAAAGACACTAGCTGCCAGCCAGAACCTTACCTGTAGGCCACAGCCTCGTGGTGATACACAGATTTATAGAAATGGGTTAATTAAGATGTAAGAGCTAGCTAGAAATACACCTGAATAGTTGGTGAAATTGTAATTAATACAGTTTCTATGTGATTTTTCGGGTCTGGGCAGCCGGGAATAAACCATCAGTCTCTGCCTACAGAGGGCATCAAATCTGGAGGTAGAATTATAGGTGGTAATGAACCATCTGCCATCGGTTCTGGGAACTGCTCTCCACTCTTGAACCATCTTTCCAGCACCCCATTCCTTTTACAATTATTTTTATTACATTTTATTTATTTATAATCTTTCTCCTCTCCCCCCCTCAGTACTCACATTAATGTGTGATGTCAGGTGTGTGGAGGTCAGAAGACAGCTACAACTTGTGTCTCCTTTTATCAAATAGGTACCAGGGATTGAACTCAGGTAGTTAGGTTTGGCAGCAGGAGCCTTTACCTACTGACATATTTCATAAGCTCATGGAATGTCTTTATTAGAGAGAAGAGATTATGAATCCAAGTAACCAGAAACCACCTAATCTTGAGTTCACTCTCTACATCTTACATGTTTTCTCTATAAAACAAAGATAGCCAATGAATAATTATGAGGCCATGAAGATGTTTAGGAGGCCTCGAAGCTACTTATATATTGTTTTGTTAAATTGTTATGGATATTTTTTCTTGTATGATACGTGTAATAGTTCTGTAGTAGTGTTGAATAACTATAGTAAAATACTGGGCAAGCTATTCAATAATAGAAACATGTTGACTTTGTCTCATGGCTCTAGAGGTATAAAAGTTCTTGCTGAAGAAGTTTGAAAGATGCAGAGCATCATAACACAGGGGCCCGGGAGCTCGTGGGTCAGCGGGTGTTTCTAACAAGTCTCTCTCCCTCCCTCATGCATTCAATCGTGATCCCTGCTCTAGGGAACTTATCTGACTCACCAAAGTCCTCGCCTTTTAATGTCGCACAGTGAGGATTACATTTAGACCCTGGAAACCACAGGGCATATTCAAACACTGTCCCAAACCATTGCCACGTGTTAATGATATCCATTGTTGGTTCTAGTTTGGGATTGATTGTGGAGTGAGGATGCACTGGAGCACTGGGAAAGACTCAGCGAGGCCTGAAGAAATTGAAACTCACCCACTGCTAGCAGAATAGAGAACAGTGAATGACAACTGCAGCTAAGCTCACCTTGCATCCTCCTTCATTTGTGACAGTTACTTTTAATCCAAAAGTGGCATAAATAAGAATAACTAGAGTTCAGATGGTCCTTCAAACTATTTTGTTACAATGAAATACATTATTAAGTTTGTTTGTAACTTCATCTGGCACATTTCCAGATTTTGGAAATACCGATGCCTTGGGAGCCATTTTAGCCACACCTCATGCCTGAAGATGGCTTTGAGCACAAATTACAATTTTGTGCACGAAACAAAAGGATTTTGCACTGTGGTATCCTGTCACACTGTTTCTGTTTTCTGATTTTTAGGATAGGTATGCTGGGTTCTCAAACATGAATACTAGCTCTGAGAATGTGAGACCAATTCCATCCTAGTCTGACCTTTGAGTTCATTGTTAAATGCTGGACAGGTAAACGGGATGGAGACGAAAAGATGCCCTTCTGTTGTGGGGTTTGGACAGGGCCACCTGTCACCAGGTTAGAAACTTGGTCTAGTAGAGACTTGTGCTCCGTCCATCACTTTTCAGTCTGCAGCATCTCCAATGAAGAGGCAGTTCTCACATTTTACCTGTTTGAGGAATTAGGAGAAGGCGTTCTTGGGGGGTGGGAGCAGTCAGTCGTAGTGGGACAGTGATGCTAATTCCATGTTGGACCCTTGACTTCGGAGGAACACTGCTGCTAACTAGGTGTGAGCTTTTGGGCAAATTATTTTGATCCTGCAAGCTTTTAGTGGTTCGCAGGAACCGTGGGACGGGGTGGGAGGATTCCTAGAGTGGCAAGTCCTCGTAGAAAGGGTAGGTAAGAAGGGTAGAAATAGAAGTGGAGACAAAGGGAAGTAGATAATACGGCACACAATTTCTTCTTAACTAGTCCAGAAATCCAATAATTGTTTTTTTTTGATGGTTTGTCCCGATTCCTTAAGAAGCTACCCATTTTTGTCCACATGGTGGCACTAGTTGTTCAGAAAAGAGGCTGACAGCGCCTAGGCAACCTGCTGGGCATTCCTGAGTGTGCTGAAAATGAGCTGCAGTTGACGTTTAGAGTAATTAATAACGCATTAGAAAATTTACTAACAGGGATAATTCACATTGAGTTAATTAGAAAGCAATTTTAAGGACGGGGAAGTAGGCAAGAAATGAGTGAGTGGGAGATACTGCCTCTCCATGGCCCTTGCAGCGTGCAAATTTGCACAATCACCCAAGGCTCTAATTTAGCAATGACCTGTTAAGATTCTGATCTATCATCAACTCAAGTTCTTTGCGGGCCCAAACTAGTGAGAATGGTGTCAGGGTGGGAGGGCCAGAGGTCTCTTCTTACTGTAGTGAGAGGAATCTTGTCCCGGGACCCTGGAGACCACATCTGAAGTGTTGTTTTCTCTGCAGTCCTTTCCTCTCCTGCGACATCGCATGGAGGCACTTTGTCCTTCAAGATGCATTCTCAGGACCTGATAACCTCTAAATTTCCCCTTAGTTCTGGCTTTCGATGATGTTGGAAGACAAGACTTTTGCTAGTTGGAGATGTATCGATACATACTTATGTATGTAATCACAATGCTGGCAAACAGCATCTGCTGGATTATGATAAGGCTGGGAAATGGTATTTACCTACGCAGACCCTGGCCGCAGGGGAGATTCTGATTGGTATCAGCAACTAGAGCTCTTTGCTGTCTGGGAAGAAATTGAATTTGAAAAGGTCTTTTTAAAGGGCCTTTGGGAAGTCACAGGGAGTAAGTGCAGGCAACAGGAGGGTTTGGGACTTGGATGGACAGGCAGGCTGAAAGGAAGGACAGCAGGAAGGCATGTTTGGAGAAGTCCCGTGAGCAAAGGACCTGTGGGCACTTCCAGGGTTCTCTATAGATAATCAGTCAGCTAGAGGGCTATGCTGCAGGCTGGAGTCTGGCATCACATTGTCGAGATGCTAGTTCACCCTTTTCAGTTTTTGCCTTCTGCAAAATTTGGCCAACACCTGTCAGCATGTTCCATTTTTAATTTGCTTGGAATAACACAGACTCTTATGTAGCTCTGACTTTGCAATTTTATGATGAAAGTCAAGGCTTGCTCCAGGTGGGGCTTATTTCATTGAAAATACTTGAAAGGATAGCGAATAGAAGTATAGTCACTAGGGAAAGGACCCGGGTCTTTTGCTTAGCTTGTTTTTCCATGTACCTCAAAAGTGGTCTCAGCTCTCAGTAGGCAACAAATAATAATATGATTGCAATGTAGGTGGTAAGGAAGAGGCTGTTGGGTAAAAAGGGGGGAGTATTAGTGCCCTTGACTTTGAAGAATTTGGTAAAAAAGACATCTAAAGTGTTGTAGGACTAAACCGTTTTAAGGTTATTTTTTGTATGTACCCAAAATTTTTTTATTTTTATTAAGTTCATTAGGGTTAATTTGGTAATACTTCTTAATTTTTCTGTTTATAAAGTGTTACAGGACCAATAAAAGTAAATAGAAATATAAATATTATCATATCAAACACACATAAGAGAGAGAGAGAGAAAGAGAGAGAGAGAACACTGTTAGTTATTGGGTTTGACTCTCATGGCCTTATCCTAAATAATTTGGTACATAATTTTTTGCTAACTCTAATTTTCTAAGAAAAGCTGAAAAGGACTGGACTTAAAAATATTTAAGTCCAGAGCATTATTCCAACTCTGGGTTGGAGCCAGATGGTGAGACTGGTTTTATTTGCCTTAGACTTTTGATACAAAGCCCAGGGGAATCCAGGGCCAGCAACGATGGCTCAGCCTTAGTATCATTTGATGTCCAATGTTCATAGAGAACTGAAGTCCGACTTTGGAATAGTTGGTATTGCTGGTTTGCTCCCGATCTGTGAGGTAATACTGTTTTTCTCTTTCCTTCAAGATGAAGCACGAATGCCCAACTTATTCTTTTCCTTTATGCGATCCCAGTCGGGTTGCAGCGTTTTGCAGAGGGTGGCATGAATGGAAGGTACCTGCTTCCACGTGTGTCATCCGACGGTTCTTCTCTCTTGTCTCCAGTGCATGAATAGAGGACCTGAGTTTAATTCTGAGAGTGCATCTACAAAAACTAGGGACAGTGATGCATTGTCAATAATCCCGGTACTGGGGAAATGGAGACAGGAGGATCCCTGGGATTTGCTCGACAGCCCATGCACTGGGATTGTTGAGCCTCAGGTTCAACAAGAAACTTTGCTTCAAAAAATAAGGCAGTGAGCAATGAAGCAACACACCACGATGATGTTGGCCTCTGGCCGCTATGTGCACATTGCATCCAGGTGCACCTGCACCTGCACATGTGGTTATACACAAACATGTAGAAACCACACACATAGACAGAGACAGAGACGGGGACATGTGGAGAGGGAGGGCTTCACAACTCCAAGCCATCTTCAACATCTAGTGGCTGAGTGACCATGGGCCAGAGGGCTTCACAACTCCAACCCATCTTCAACATCTAGTGGCTGAGTGACCATGGGCCAGTTTTTCTATTGTTTGCAACCTTTCTCTAGAGATAATGCTATCAGATGCATAGGATTGTTGTGAGAATTAAGTATGCAGAAAGCATTCAAAGATCTAATAACACCAACCTTGTGCTGTGGGTGACCAGATTTAAACCTACAGCATTTAAGTAAGGAATCTAAGGCCTGAGTCATTTACATACAGGTCTCTTGTTCTCTATAGTCATGTTTAAACTTGGTTTTCTTGTATCAACTTTCCTGACAAAGACTTGACTGGTGGAAGTGTCTTGGGGCTGTTTATAATAAGTAATAAATAAAAATTCATAGCTTTGTTAATATTTGCTAGACATTTACTAAGAACCAGGTACCATCCCAATAATTTTCCTGTAGGAACTCTCACTGCTACCTCCCATTGACTTTCGGAGGCAGGAATTGAAGCATGGAGCTTTAGAACCCAGGTAGAAACCAGAGCTCAGAGTTGCAAGATCATGTCTACCCAGGCATTCTCAGGCAGTAAACTGGCAGCCAGCTCTCCAGAATACACCCTGAATGTTTCTACATTTGGGTCCTGCAGCTAAGCTTCCTGAAGAGCCAGGTGCCAGCTGGAGCTGGAGGGGGGAGTGGCCTGTGATTGGCTACCATCATCTGTGGTTAGCCCTCTGTGTTGGGGGAGGGTGGGAAGGACAGTGGGGACTGATAAATAATGCAGTCCTATGTACTAAGGGACAAGAGAGCAAGGAGGGAGTAGACAGCACATATTGCTATCTCTGCGGTATCGAATAATAACATCTAAACTACAGACATCCCAACATTCTGGTCAGGAGGCCTGTGGAGCAAGGTAACTCTTGTATTTCTCACGCCTTGAATCAAATTATTTATTATATTTTTTGTGTTTCTAATCAGAACCACGAGAGCGGTTTCCCTTGCAGGCAGTGAAGGGAGGGAATGAGGAAAGCTGGCAT
The DNA here is from genome assembly GCA_001685095.1 of Ellobius talpinus. Classification (NCBI taxonomy): domain Eukaryota; kingdom Metazoa; phylum Chordata; class Mammalia; order Rodentia; family Cricetidae; genus Ellobius; species Ellobius talpinus. Next base: position 29,850 of record LOJH01003398.1, on the reverse strand, counting down.
TGATTCTGTGAGTTGATAGAAATGAACGCTACTGGCAGAGGAGGGCTTAAGGAGAGCTGCTTGAATGACTGCAAAGGAGAGATGAACGAATGCACTGTTAGCTCAGGCAAGAAAAAATAATCAGGAGCAATGAATTCCAGGCTGGGAGGAAATATGCAATTTCTCAGGTTTTGCCAGTGTGGCCCGACATTTCCTGACCTGAGAAGTCCACTGTTTCTGAAAATGTGACCTGTATGCTGCTCCATCAGGACCATTGCAATATCTAAAAATGCAATCTCTGGTCTCCGCTTAGACAAATAGGCAGGCTCTCTGAAAGCTAATGATCTGCAGGCTTTGGGAAACAATTGCTCTGGTGATTCTGACTCATATTAATTTTGAGAATTGTCATGGAAGAGACCTTACTCTGAGGTGATGCTCTTGGGATGTGAAACAAAGAATTGTAGCTGTATGCTTCTTTCTAAAGTAGTTCAATGAGAGGGTCCCCTGGAAGAAGGGCAAGCATTTTCTGTAGATGCTAGAAATATTTTGGTGCACGTTGTGTGGCAGATAATCGGGAGTAGTATCTGAGAAGAGAACAAAGTAGAAAAGGTGTGGCAAGAAAGATCACACTTGAACACACAGAAATAGTGTGACTGGGGCTGGGGAGGAGATAGCTCAGTTGATAATGTGTATGAGGATCCAAGCCAGATCCCCCAACCTTTCTTTGTAAAACAGCTGGGTGTGATGTCCCTTTCTTGTAATCTCAGTACCAGGGAGAATGAGACAGGTAGGTCTCTGGGGTTCACATGCCAGTCAGCGATAATGTTGTAGCTGTTGCCAGGAGATGGTGAACCAAGCAGGGGAATGCATGTGTTATTGTCAGGGCTGAGACAGAAATGAGGTGCTGCTGGGCTTTCTGGACACCCAGCGTTGCTAATGGTTACTCACTACAAGCCACAGCTTTGCCTCACTCCTCCACTTCAGGCTGGGTTCACAGAGTCAATGATCTGTGGAGGGCGGGTCTGTCACAGCTATGGTGGCAGATGCTGGCAATCCTCAGGTGATAGTGCTGACTAGAGATGAGCCAGCATCAGGCTCTCAGCCTTTAAGACTCTGAGGTGTCTACTCTCAGACATTTTGCTATCAGAGAAGACAATGAGCATTTGAAGGATTTCACCTCACGAGTGCAAAAATCAACCTTCACAGTCCTAGCTTCAGGTTCCTACAGGTTGAATTTTAGTCCCCTTGAGACATGTTTAACAGAAAACAAACAAACAAGAATAAATTTGCTGGCCAGATTTAGGACTTAGTCAGCTCTTTTTTGGAGAAAAATTAAAAAGAAAGAATATAAAAAACTCATGAATACATACAAGTCTAGTCTTTAAAAAGGTTTATTTGAACTGAACTGGTGATAAAACTAAAAAATACATGTGTTATGTGGAAACTTCAAATAAAAAATAATGAAATCAAGAGACCCTTTTCTTAGCTCTAATTCTCCTTTCTAGTGCTTACGTACTTGAGATTATAGTGCATAAGGTTCTAAAGTTCCTGTATTTTCAGTGTGTATAAAATATGAATGTGTATTTATAGACAGGATCCTGTCATACTTTCTATTATTGTTTCTTCTATTTTTGCAACGGAACATCTTTTGTTTACTTCTGTATATAGAAATTATTCATTGTGTAATGTATACACAATGTAGCTTCTATTCTATGTTTAGTCCACAATTTATTTAATAATGCCCCTTTAGTGATTATCTGTATTACTTTCTGTTTTTCAAAGTAGTTAGCTACATTTTAAATAAATCTCCCCCAGCTTTATATAAATGTCATCATATACTTCTGGAAGTATTTCTATAGGTTAACTATAGAATATCTTCTCCAAAGGAAATTTATTGCATGAAAGACAACACACCTTAACTTTTAAAAGGCATTATGAAAGTGTCACTAGACTTTTTATGATAATTTACATTTATACTTCTCTCAAGGGTATATGAAGGTATCTTAATTTCTCCATGCTTTCATTAAAACTAAATGACACCAATAGTTTTAGTCTTTGATAACTGGAGAGATTACAAGGACTTACTAAATCAGATTTTTAAAAGTTCTATAGTCTCTCAACCTCATAAAACATGTAGCCTCCAAAGAAACTTCCCCTGAGCATCTTCCTGAATATCACCTTAAAACATTATCACATGCTTTCCACCTCTGCTTTGAAGTTTAGATAAACTTTTATGATTTGTGCTGTAAAACAACCTAATAAATACACTGATTTGATTGGCAGTAGCTAGTCACTACATTACCCCATGGAAACATTTCAGCAGATGTGTTGGTGGGTTTGGTCAGTATTTCAGGCTAGTGGGAGTTATGGGAAGTTGACTTACTGAACATGAAAGGTCAGTATTTAATGTGGTGAAAATGGCATTTGGTTCAAGCCAAAGGCAAGGAACACAGAGACTGGCCTAGCATTTGTTACAAGAAAGAATGAAGGAACATAATTGATCAGAAAGTAGAGTTGAGGACTTTGTTTGGCTGCACTTCAAATACCTTTGGGGTTCTTGAGACCTTTGAAATGTTTTTAGAATTGTTTAGCTTCCATAGTCCCACATGAGGAACAGCCAAACTGTGTTTCACTTTCATTAAAGCCTTAAAAATTTGTCTTTAATTTTAATGAAAAAAAAAATACGAACAACTCTGATGTGTAATGCACTTAGACATGGAACAAAGTGTGTTAGCTTAAAGGGAAGAATTCACAAGCAATGTTGCTGGCAGCATCCCTGGCTAGTCTCTACCGCCATTATGTCCCTTGCCCAAGTTCCACTACTGGTCAAAATGTATTATTTGAGGAACTGTCTTCCAATGTGGCTATAAAATTCGTTGAGATGGTTAATCTTTTTTTTGGGGGAGGAATGGGTTTCGAGACATAGGTTGTAGGTCAAAGAGTTAAACCAGACATTTGGGAGCACGGATGGGAGGGTATAGTATGAACTAAGGACTTAATTGTAGGCAGTTGGGTCTAATTTAGGTCATCGAGAGAGTACTCAGATGGCATCATTTGTTTTTCTTCTATCTTGTGACTGATATTAATACTACAACTGGCATATTATTTTGTTTATTATTGCTTTTACTATTATTATTACTTGAGACGGTGTCTCATTTTATATCTCAGGGTGGCCTAGAACTCTTTAGGGTTGACCAGGCTGATCTCAAAGTTGCCTGGATTCTTCTGCTCCCACTCTGCTAGTGCTGGTATCACAGACATGCACCATCACACTTGTTTGCATTTTAATTAATTAATTAATTAATAATTTTCAGTTCAATAAGTTTCCTCTCCTTCCATCCTCTCCTCCCAGCACTTCTGGATGAAGCCTCTCTGATGACAATTAGGCTAGGCAACAGTCTTTGAGTACAACAGAATTTCATTAGGAAACATTTCGTTTCATCTTTAATTTTTTAAAAAAAATTATTTCTTTTACTTTTTGAGATTATAACGCAGCTACATCATTTCCCCCCTCTGTTGTTTCTTGTATCTCTACTTATTACATACTGTTGTGTTAATGACCTTTGGTCTACAGTGACTTTCAGGATGAGCTGTGTGAGATTACTGAAGCTACTTGAAGTTTTCATCTTAGACTCACGCTACAGTTTGTTGCAGGTTTAAAGAGCTCTGTGGTTTTGTTTCTAATGTAGACTCAACCTTCTAATTTACAATAGCATTCACTAATTAAAATTGTAAGCATAATTGCTATCCATGATACTTATTATTAGTTTGCACCTTTAAAGCTCAAAATTCACTTCATCCTTTCAAGTAGTGAGTAATTAGTTTCTCTGGGTTTGTAGCTTCACCATCTCCTTATGACTGTTTGGAAGAAATCAACAACCAATCTCTCAGAAGAATGTTTTAAAAACCTGGAAATATATTGTCCAGGTAGTGTAATAAGGCTAATACAAAGTAGAAAATATTACTTTTCTCTGGTTTAGTATCCAGTTGATTATTGCATTTACTCACAACAACTATTGAGCACCTAATGATAACCAGGGATATTGGGAAATAAGATTAATCACTCAATAATATTGTCATCAAAGATAAGGTTTTTGTGGTAAGAGAATTAAATTTTACATATAAACAGCATTTAAAATCATTTGTATATATAGTATAAGTGGCCCCAAATACTGTTAGAAAAGGAATTGACTGTTCTTGGCTATATTATCAGCAGGAGATTTAGTAAATATCTTTTGGAAAGAATTAATGAATGAAAAATTTAATGTATCAATCTCAGTTATTTCCAGGATACAGCAATCAGATAATGATATTTTTCTTAACATGACTTATTTTTCTTCACCATTTTTAGGTAGCTTAACCAATATGGCTGCCTCCTTGCCACCCACCCTGAGGCTCAGTCCTGCTCCTGATGAAACTCAGCACCCACACATGAAATTTTCTGAGTGGAAATTTAAGCTATTCAGGGTGAGATCCTTTGAAAAGGCACCCGAAGAAGCCCAAAAGGAGAAGGGTCCCTCAGAGGGGAACCCTTGCCTAGAGCAGTCTCCAGTAGTTCCGGACAAGCCTGGTGGTCAGAATTCAGCTCAAACTCAACGAGCACTGAAACTACACCCCAAATTTTCAAAGAAATTCCATGCTGATGGGAAGGCAAGAGACAAAACAATTCACCAAGCCAGGCTTAGACACTTGTGCCGCATCTGTGGGAATCCTTTCAAGGGCGATGGGTACAACCGGAGATACCCAGTCCATGGGCCTGTGGATGCCAAAACCCAAAGCCTTTTCCGAAAGAAGGAAAAGAGAGTCACTTCCTGGCCAGTCCTCATTGCCAGAGTTTTCCGGATTGATGTGAAGGCGGATGTTGACTCGATTCACCCCACTGAGTTCTGCCACAACTGTTGGAGCATTATGTACAGGAAGTTCAGTAGTGCCCCCTGTGAGGTCTACTTCCCAAGGAACGCGACCATGGAGTGGCATCCCCACACAGCATCCTGTGACATCTGCCTGCCTAACCACCAGGGACTCAAGAGGAAGAGGCATCAGCCCAATGTGCAGCTCAGCAAGAAACTAAAAACTGTGCTTAACCAAGCGAGACAGGACCGTCAGCGCAAGAGAGTTCAGGCTAGGGTCAGCAGTAAGGAAGTCATGAAGAAGCTCTCCAACTGCAGTAAGATTCATCTGAGTACCAAACTTCTTGCAGTGGACTTCCCAGCACCCTTTGTGAAAGCCATCTCCTGCCAGATATGTGAACACATTCTGGCTGACCCTGTGGAGACCACCTGTAAGCACGTATTTTGCAGGATCTGCATTCTCCGATGTCTCAAAGTCATGGGCAGCTATTGTCCCTCTTGCCGATATCCGTGCTTCCCTACTGACCTGGAGAGTCCAGCGAAGTCCTTTCTGAACATCTTGAATTCTCTGATGGTGAAGTGTCCTGCACAAGAGTGTGATGAGGAGGTGAGTCTGGAAAAGTATAACCACCATGTCTCAAGCCACAAAGAGTCCAAAGAGACTCTGGTGCATATTAATAAAGGGGGCCGGCCTCGTCAACATCTCTTGTCACTGACACGCAGGGCTCAGAAACATAGGCTGAGGGAACTCAAGATTCAAGTCAAGGAATTTGCTGACAAAGAAGAAGGTGGAGATGTGAAGTCTGTGTGCTTGACGTTGTTCCTGCTGGCACTGAGGGCCAGGAATGAACACAGACAAGCTGACGAGCTAGAGGCCATCATGCAGGGGCGGGGCTCTGGTCTGCAACCAGCTGTTTGCTTGGCCATACGAGTCAACACCTTCCTCAGCTGCAGCCAGTACCATAAGATGTACAGGACTGTGAAAGCCATCACTGGGAGGCAGATTTTTCAGCCTTTGCATGCTCTTCGAAATGCTGAGAAAATCCTTCTGCCAGGCTACCACCCCTTTGAGTGGCAGCCCGCTCTGAAGAATGTGTCCTCCAGAACGGATGTTGGCATTATTGATGGACTGTCTGGACTTGCCTCCTCTGTGGATGAATATCCAGTGGATACCATCGCAAAGAGGTTCCGCTATGATTCTGCTTTGGTGTCTGCTTTGATGGACATGGAAGAAGACATCTTGGAAGGAATGAGATCCCAAGATCTTGATGACTACCTAAATGGTCCCTTCATTGTTGTGGTGAAGGAGTCTTGTGATGGAATGGGGGACGTGAGTGAGAAGCATGGCAGTGGGCCTGCGGTCCCTGAAAAGGCAGTTCGCTTTTCATTCACAATAATGAGAATTATGATAGAGCATGGCTCACAGAATGTGACAGTGTTTGAGGAACCCAAGCCCAATTCTGAACTGTGTTGCAAGCCGTTGTGTCTTATGCTGGCAGATGAGTCTGACCATGAGACCCTGACTGCCATCCTAAGCCCTCTCATTGCTGAAAGGGAGGCCATGAAGAGCAGTGAGTTAATGCTGGAGATGGGGGGCATCTTCAGGACTTTCAAGTTCATCTTCAGGGGCACTGGATATGATGAAAAACTTGTCCGGGAAGTAGAAGGCCTGGAAGCCTCTGGCTCAGTCTACATCTGTACACTTTGTGATGCCACTCGTCTGGAAGCCTCTCAAAATCTCGTCTTCCACTCCATAACCAGAAGCCACGCTGAGAACCTGGAGCGCTATGAGGTTTGGCGGTCCAATCCCTATCATGAATCCGTGGAAGAACTCCGGGACCGGGTGAAAGGGGTCTCTGCCAAACCTTTCATTGAGACAGTCCCTTCCATAGATGCACTCCACTGTGACATTGGCAACGCGGCTGAATTCTATAAGATTTTCCAGCTGGAGATAGGGGAAGTATATAAAAATCCCAATGCCTCTAAAGAGGAAAGGAAGAGATGGCAGGCCACACTGGACAAACATCTCCGGAAAAGGATGAACCTAAAACCAATCATGAGGATGAATGGCAACTTTGCCCGGAAGCTGATGACCCAAGAGACTGTAGATGCAGTTTGTGAGCTAATTCCTTCTGAGGAGAGGCACAAAGCTCTCAGGGAGCTGATGGACCTTTACCTGAAGATGAAACCCGTGTGGCGCTCATCATGTCCTGCAAAAGAGTGTCCAGAGTCCCTCTGCCAGTACAGTTTCAACTCACAGCGTTTTGCTGAGCTCCTCTCTACCAAGTTCAAATACAGATATGAGGGCAAAATAACTAATTATTTTCACAAAACCTTGGCACATGTCCCTGAAATTATCGAGAGGGATGGCTCTATTGGGGCATGGGCGAGTGAAGGGAATGAATCCGGTAATAAACTGTTCAGACGCTTCCGGAAAATGAATGCCAGGCAGTCCAAGTGCTATGAGATGGAAGATGTCCTGAAACACCACTGGCTGTATACTTCTAAATACCTCCAGAAGTTTATGAACGCTCATAATGCATTAAAAAGCTCTGGCTTTACCATGAACTCAAAGGAGACCTTAGGGGACCCTTTGGGCATTGAGGACTCTCTGGAAAGCCAAGATTCAATGGAGTTTTAAATAGGACCACCACATAGAAGGTGGTGTTTGCAAATTTGTTTTCCTTTGGGTTGCATCGAGGTCTTCTCCTAGCACCTGTCACATCATTGTGTGTGTGAGTCTTACCGCCCAAGGGGTGGCAGGTTGGAGTGACAGGGCAGAGGTGCTGTCACCAGGTCAGGGATGGATAGTCGATGAGATGACTGCCTGAGCCATTTAGTGAGTCCAGCAGAGCAGCAGGAGAAATCAGTTCTTTGAAAGCTCAATAACTGAGAACAGTAGTAACTGTAGAGGACAAGAATGTACAGTGTGTGCATGGCACTGCGTGTCATGAAACTCAAAGCCAGAGCTGTCAAAGAACAGCCGAGCATGCTAGGAAAGATATTTGTCTTGGGCATGCCTTTTTTCACCTCAATTTATTATATTTTGGATTGAGATGTAATGCAATTTTTTTCCATTTCATATTTTGTAGGACTACTTTGTAAATTTCATATTTGTTGATTTGTTATACAAGATTCAAAGGAGCCTTTTAGGGTTCTCTAACAACACTCCACATTTGTAGGACATGGTGACCTTTACCAAGGGCTCAGTGCATTCTCTTGTATGGTACATTTATGCAGAAATAAATTGCATCAAGACAGGTTTCAGAAAAATCAGTTTTTTTCTAGGTATAAATGGCATCACTATTGTCACCTTCAGTGTCTAGGAGGTGATCTGGTATCCTAAATTTTCAATAATGAAGTTAGAGAATACACCTGTTAGCTACAGCTATCCATTAAATTTTATGAACTCACATTTGCTTAACTATTTATAGCCAACTCTGGTTGTTTATTTTTGCTTTTTAATTAAAAGTAATTTATAGTCTCAATGTTTTTCCATACACTCTCAAGGTCACAGAATTTTTTAAATCCGTATTTCCTTACTGCCTAAAAACAGATTTAATGCCTTGTTGAAAATGTCAATCCGATTTTCTCTATATGAAACATGAGTTACTCAATTTATGTAAGTGCAGGCTTCATAAAGTCTCCTCTTCTGCATTGTGTTATTCTTTTGATTATGAGCCTGTTCAGAATCAGTGTGTCCAGGTTTTAGTAGCGGGACAGTGTACTTTCTGCGTTTGTTCAGTTTGGGTGGAGTCTGCTCATACTAGAGTAGAGGACTGAACATATGTGCATTATTTACTTTTACCACTTTCGGATTTTTTTTCTTACACTTGTTTTCCTCATCACAACTCTGTGAAGAGGTGAACATTGAGTAGAGGTTAAATGATTTTCCTGAAGTTCCAGGAATAATTAATACCTGATTTTAAATTTGAACCAAAGCCTTTTGTCTCTTAATTCTGTGCTCTTCACACTACATATATATTGTTTACACAGTAGCATCAGAATTTAATTAGGATTCACACCTAACCACGACAGATTATAATCCTGAGAGTTTTGTCTTTCAGGACAGAATTTAAAGTCATCTGTTTGTCTTGGGCCTTTATAGACTAAATTGGGCCAAACCTCTAAGGAAGCTATAAACCCTCTAGAGGATGCAGTTGTTTGGAAACTATTCATGTCTTTAGGAGTTCAGCATTTGCCAGGCACCAGCAATTTAAGAGCAGGCATGGGATTTTATATGCTAGTGAGTCATAATGATATGTTAGTGTTAATTAGTTTTTTCTTCCTTTGATTTTATTGGTCATAATTGTCAGTCTTCATACACAGTATATCAAAGAGCCTTGTAATTTAGTTGTCAAGTGTGTATCAGTGACATTATCCTAAATGGCACAATTTGGTGCATGTGGGGGGATTCAATTTAGTGTTTTCCATTGAAAGATGCAGCAGTTTTCTTTGCTTTGTGTACGGAGCATATCAAAGACATTCATAATTTAGTTGTCAAAAACATATACACGCTTAAGTATTATTTTAAAACCTCTCTTTGTTTTGTAGTTTGGTAATGAATAGGCTTCCAAACCACCAGTCCTTTCATCTTATTTAATCCATACAGATGTCTGTGTACTAATAAACAGCTAAATTCCCACCATCATCCTGCTCCCCGGAGCATGCTGGCACTGGTTGGTAGCTGTTTTCCCCCATTCACTCTGTTAGTCAATTGGCAGCACTATAAATACTTTCCAATATTAAATTCTCCTTGCTAGCATGTAGGACAATTTCAGAAGCATTGACCGAGGACATGATTTATAGCACAACCTCCTCCCGACTCTCCTAATCAGATCACATTCTTATAAACCTCAGGAACACCTGGTCACAGGATTTCAATATGTAGAGTGCCGCCGATGGCTATTTCTCCCCCCCCCCTTATTGTGGGGATTGCAATACCCGAGATTCTGGTTTAATACTCTACTTTTATTTTTTAACAATGCCCATTGCAAACACAGGCACATACTCCAGGGAAATTCACTGCAATGAGTGGAGGATTTTTTAAGCACCGAGGAGGTCTGGAAAAGTGCAAGGCATTTTTCTGCTCTGAAGCTTGGTTTCACAGGTCTACCTGCTAGCCTTTTGTGGTGCACTGTGGGCACCGGTGATGGTAGCTGATGAAAACTGATGAATGGTCAGTGTGAGGTTAAGAAGTGTCTTGGGATTAATAAACACGCGCACAGATGCCAGAGCAGCAGGAAAAGATGTCTTTCTCAGGTGGACTGGAATTTAATTTTGTTTCAATTTGTTTTCACAAAGTATGCATGAAAACAGTTTTTTTTTGGCTGGAGGGGTGGTTTGAAAGTATGGGTTTCATATGATTTCACATAGACGTCAAAGTCTAAACAGTTAGGAAGCAGGACTTTAGCAGTAAGCCAGGGACTTGCACAGGCTAGGCAAATATATCTCACCTCTGAGGTGTATCCCTAGCTTCCTTTAACCAGTTTTTGAGACAAGGTCTGGCTATTTTCCCAGGTTGACCTTGAACTTGTAACCCTCCTCCTTCAGCTTCTGCCTAACTGGGATGACAGGTCTGTGCCAGTTGGACTTGTTTTGTACGTGGTGTTTGGTTATATATGTGTCTGCCTTTAGACATTGTATGACAGTTCTAGTTTTCCTATGATAAGATATCCTAAGCCAAAATTGATACTTTTTCCCATTTCTCTTTATTTTTCTTTAAGTATCAATGTAAGTGTACCTCAAAGTTATTAGTTTTCAGAGGTATTTTTGTGATATTGTATTTCACTTTATTTTCTTACGTATAGTGATTTATTTTGTTTAGTGACTCCCAGGAGTCTACTCTTCTCCCTTAGGGGAAGTTTAGACACCAGGACGCAATGTGTTATTTGATTTGAGGACCTGTATTTTCATGTTAAATGCTTTCAAATGGAAGAAGATGAGTTCCAGTATTTATTTTTATATTTTAATATTTTACTCATTAGCATTATGGTTATTATTCACAATTTTGTGTTTAAGTATTTGGAATAAAATTTCAAGATTTGAAAATAACAGGTGTCATTTGTATTGTTGCTATATTGTTTCATATTTTATTTTATTTGGGGATTCATACATGAATACACTGTACTCATGTAATTTTCAATCCCACTTCCTCCTTTAATGTTTCCTACGTCTTTCAATTGCCTCCTTCAAACATATAATTTCTTGTGTCTTTATTTTTGTTTTTATAAATATACATAGTTTTTTATGTATAAAAGTTTTGTTATATATAATAAACAAAATAGATACATAAATTTATATAAATATCTATATACACACATATGTATACATGTACACATACATACAACCTACTGAATACAATTAGTGTTTCCCTTATTTTCATGTGTTTAAGATTGAGAATATAGGACCAAGTTCTTATCCCTGAAGCTGAAGCAACAAAAAAACCCCATGATCACTGCCACCACCACCACCACCTTAAAACAAAACCACATAGAACTGTTTCTTCCTCCTTCAGCAGCCATTGACTGCCTGAAGCTCATCTGTGGGAAACAGAACTTTGAAATTTTCTGCCATCCTTGTTAACATGTTGATTGGTGGGATCTTTGCAGGATTCGTGTGGGCAGTCATGTTATTGAGCAGCATGGGAGAATCATCTCTGTCCTGTCCAGAAGAAGCTCTCATGTAGCAGTTGTTCTGGTTCACAGGCACCTAGAATCTTTCCATCTCCTTTTCTGAGATTTCCGCCAAGATTTAGGTTTCAGGGTTGTGTTATAGATGTCCCATTCGGGGGCTAGGTACCCCAAGGTCACTCATTCTCTGCATTTGGTCAGTTGGCAATATCTCTAATAGTTTCTGTCTGCTACAAAAAGAAGCTTTTTGATGAGGAGTGAGAGTTGCAGGGGTCTATGGGTCTAAGGATGGACCTTTAGAAGGCAATTGGAAACTGTATTACTTTTGTAATATGGTGATAGTAGATCCTCTTCTAGGCTCGATGACATCTCTAAACATGTGCTTCCGGCCGGGTTTACAGAATCAGGCCCGAGTTTCCACCAACCGAGAGGGCATTAGATTCAATTAGACAACCGTCAGTTTCCCCTAAGTTCCACCATTGCATAGTTGGGGTATCCTGCTGGTTACCATCATTATTGAGGCTTTACAGCTATATATGACTGATGGTAACTTTTCTCCTTTGGCAGCTTATCAGCCTCTATTTTAAGTATTTATGGGTTGCTTCTTCTAAGCAAGCAATGTATGTTTGATACTGAGATATAGTGGCAAGTAGTTTAGTTTTGGTTCATAAGAACCTAGACATTAAATCACCAATAAGACTAATGAGTGCTTGATATTATACTCTAGTTGGTGTGGAGGAGGAAAAGCAGTAGATGTGATTACAATAGGTAGGTATAAAGTACATGTGGCATTAGAATTTAAATTGGGGCGTCCAAAAAAAGCACCTGGGAAGAAAAAGTTTTTAAGTGGAGACAGATTGAATGAAGTTCTAGGGTTATATGCAGATTGAATGAGGGATGAAGTTAGGCCAGTTACCTAGAATGGACAACCGATGGGGGAAACTCAGGGAGGAGAAAGCACTCAGAGTGTTTAGGAATTTAAGAAAGACAAGTGGACCATAGCAGACTGAGGAGGGGCGTGAACTACTGGCAAATCAGGCAGAGGCTTTATTGTGCAGGACCCAGTGGACATACCCCGTGTGTGAAAGGAAACCACCGAAGAGTCTGAGGTGATCACATGATGTAGTCGATCTAAACCATGCTGGAACCAGGCACATGGGGGATGCTCCTGGAAAGTATTAAGCTCAAAGGACTCTGTCCAGGTACAAGAGAGGTTATGTGTGTACATTTAAAGGAACTGGAGACAAGGTACCTATCCCCTTTTGCTCTAGTGGTACATTGTCTACAAATTACTGTCTCACTCTCTCAGACAACTGTGCCCAGTCTGCGTGGGAAGACATGAAGCAGGGTTATTAGTACTCAAAAGTCTCTTATTTTCATGAAGTCGTTTCTTCCCGCTTTCTCCTCTTCTGTCCCATGGACATTTCCTTTCTCCTTTTATTGCTTTTTATCCTCTCCTGATGGTGACAATCTATTTCTGACTCAAAATATCAATTCATTTCAACCTAGGGAGATAGCTTGATTGTTGTAGCTCTTTGCATGTAAGGGTTCTGAGTTTGATCCACAGAACCCACATGAAAAAACAGGTGGTGGATTCTTCTTTTAACAACTGTGTTGGTGAGGTGGACAAGGTGATTCCAGGTGGCCAGCTAGTCTAACTTACTTGACCATATCCAGGCCAGACAGAGACTCTGTTACAAAAAGCTGGAGGGAACCCCCAAAATAACAGCCCTGGTTGCCTTGTGGCCTCCACATGGACAAGCTCACACTCACACTCATACTCCAGTGTACACCCTCACACATGTGGACAGACACACAGAGGTACATATGTGTACAGAGACAGACAGACACACACTAGCACAAGCACATGCATGTATGCACACACATATCCTAATTTACTCGAAGGCCAAGATCTGTGTATTTCTATATTGAGGTCAGATCAAAGTCTAATGAGCTGATCAGTTTCTATAACAACTGTCTTTCCATTTTTCTCTTTAAGAAGTTCATATTTTTTTGTTGTTGCAAATTATTTGGTCATCCTTTGCAACAAAGATCCCTCTTTCCTTTTTGAGGGAATCACAATATATTTTGTATATAACTTCAAATGGTTTAGTCTACATTTTAAAAACATCTTTGCCACAGCAATTCTTCAGCAAAGGTTGATATAAGATAGAAAATTTGGCCCTATTTTGTAATTTTATCAGCATATTCCAGATTAGAAAAGAGTTAATACTGCATGGACAGCCTTTCCTATGCAAACAGCTCAAGTATATACAGATGTGGCTTTTATACCTTGCCTTCCCTGTCCTGGGCCTCTTTCTATCGTGAGACAGCACATTCTCTAGAGACGAGTTTTATTGTTTTTTGCAGGTCCCATGTTTAATGTGGATCTTGAAATTAAAAAAAGTTGTGTGTGTCCATATGTGTGCATGGTTATAAGTGTGTAGAAGCATATGCACATATGTGTATGTGGAGGCCGGATTCAACTTCAAATATTGTTTCTCCTCAGGTGCCATCCACCGTTTTTTTTTCTCCTTTTGAGAAAGGATGATGAACAGTGTTGGGGCTCAAGTACATAGAAGATTCAGGGAAGAAGCGGATGGAACCAAAGAATCACTTCAAGCCTCAATGAGGGATTTGGTGATTTTTCATACAAGAAATTAAGAGTTTTCATTCATGGAATATGAACATTTTCTTTTTATAGATCATATATTTCTTGATATCATTCTTATATTATTTTGAAAACTGTCCAGGACTTAGCACTAGATACCTTCTGAGAGTGAGAACCCAAAATCATCGCATAAGCTCATGTTCATGTTTCTTTTAAAATGATGTGATTTTCAGGGCTGTACACTATTGGGCCCTGAATGAAATTTAACTGTTTCCAGAGATGATAACAGTCTAATGGAGAAGAGGGACAACAGCTGAGCAATTTCAAAGGGATGAACCATTGATTTGGAAGGGATTGAAAGTGCACCCCAAGGTGATTCAGGCAAAAGCATATTGTTGGAACATGTAAGTACATGTAGATAATTCACGAAAATGTACCACTGTATTGAATTCAGGACTTTGCTCATATAGGTGACTTAGGGTTTCTATTGTTTCTTCCCAAGAGACACTATGACCATGGCCACTCTTATAAAGAAAAACATTTAACTGAGGTTAGCTTACGATTCAGAAGGTTAGTTTATTGTCATCATGGTAGGAAGTATGGCAGCATGCTGTCAGACATGGTGCTAGAGAAGGAACCAAGAGTTCTGGATTGGAAGGCAGCAGGAAAAGAAAATGACATTGGACCTAGCTTGAGCATCTGAAACCTCAAAGCCCACCCCCAGTGGTACACTTCCTCCAACAAGGCTGCACATACTCCAGTAAGGCCACACTTCCTAATAGTACCACTCCCTATGAGTTTATGGGGGGCATTTTCATCAAAAACACCACAGTAGGTGACAATGCTACCAGTGTTCTGTCTTCTATCAAGGCCAGTCTTCCAGTTTTTCAGATACAGTGTAACTAGCCTAGGCCAGAATCAAACTCACAATTTACCTGCCTCTACTTCCCAAATACCAGGATTACAGGCATATATCATCATTACTGGCTTGATGTACATTAGTTTTGTGTGTGTGTGTTGTGTTACTGGGTAATATATATATATATATGTATATGATGTGGGATTCCCCTCTGTATGCTGTGAATAGTATTGGCAAATAAAGAAACTGCCTTGGCCTGCTGATATGGCAGAACATAGGTAGGCAGGGAAAATTAAACTGAATGCTGGGAGAAAGGAGGCAGAGTCAGGGAGAAGCCTTGTAGCTCCCCTGGAGACAGACGCCAGAACTTTGGCTGGTAAGACACAGCCATGTGGTGATACACAGATTAATGGAGATGGGTTAAATTAATATGTAAGAGTTAGCCAATAAGAAGCTAGAGCTAATGGGCCAAGCAGTAATTTAATTAATACAGCTTATGTGTGATTAATTTTGGGCTAAGTGGCTGGGAACTAATTAGCAGCCTCCATACAATATATATATATTATTCTGTTCATGGGTATGATCCAAGGGACTGACTTAAAGTTTAAAAAGAGAAGAAATGTGGGATATAGTTGATCTTGGTTTTAACTTTTTAAATCAACTATAAGCTACTTATACAAAACAATTTAATTCCTTTGTGCATTAGTTTATTTACTGGTATTTAGTTACTATTCAACGTGTAGATTGTGACAAAATGATGCAAAAGTTCCATGTATACGTTATCACTGCTATTCTGAATAAAAATTTGATAACATTTCTCATTTAAGAAATTTTTGAATAAAATGTTAAAAATACACATTAAAATAGCTATAGTTAACATTACATTAAAACTAGCACTTAACTCATACGAACAAATCACAGTACAGAGATTTTCAGTAAACAAAAATCAAAAAACCATTTATATCACTATTATGATTTAAAAAGTAGGTCTAAGAATCAGTGCCCCTGAATCTGAGGGGCTTTTGCTAAACTAATCAAACAACCTTCTAAGGAAGGATTTCTTGGCAGGAGTCAAGACTTTCCCAGAACCTTTTTTGTGGAGTGATTTCATTGGAGGTTTTTGTAAGGGCAGGCTTCTTTTGGGAGTGTGTAATGCTCTTGCTATCTGCACATGCTCATTGCAGTAATATTTGTTGCTTCCTTCTGACAAGTGGATGAGTGTGCGTTCTGCCAGATCCATGCACTGGGCATGTACCCAGTGCCCATCTCCATGAGAACAGTAGATCATGGCAGGTTTATTGAGCTCCGTTGAATAGAATGGAACCCAAGTATTGATGTGCACATCACAAGTAGGGCAGCATCTTATCCAGTAGCCAGTTACAGACTCGTCATCCTCATCATCCTCATTGTAGGCGTCAAATTCGTCATCACCATCAAAACTGGTTGCTTCTGCGCTGAAACAAAATTCCTCTGAATCTTCAAAGGGAGTGGAGTCCCCGGGATCTTCTGTTGATGTCTGACTATTTGTACAGATTTTCTGCTCTTCACTCCCGTCATCTTCATAGCATTTCAGCATATAGAAATAGAATGCTTCTGTCATAGTCTGCTTATTGTCTCCTGGTAAGCCAAGGAAGACAGTCCCATTTCCCATGCTGCTTCCAAACCATATTTTGCTATGCTTAATATCTGGGGTCCAATCTGGGGTCTCCATTTCACTAATTTCTATCGTGTTGTCCCCTAGAGAGACAATGTTGCAGACCATCCTTTTTTGATTTTCCAGCTGATAACCACCAACAATAACAAATTCATCATTATTTGTTTGAGTGAGGATGGCACTGGACACAGAGATTCCTCCTGGCAAGACTGTGCAATTCACTGCTGGGCTACCTAGGGGAAGATCTACCCTTATTCTATACAGGTTGGCAGGACGAATGTTATTGGCAAGTGAATGTCCTCCTAAAATGTAAATAGTATCATTTCTGGCAATAGAAACATGAAAAGACAGCCCATCCTGAAGTTCTGGAAGAGTGTATGATGTAACACACCCAAATTCAAAATCTACCAAGAAAACATGGGGCAGGCAGTCAGCCACACTATTCCACTTTTCTGTGGTTCTCTGGGTAGAAGGCATGTATGATCGTCCTCCGAAGAGAACACCCATACTTTTCCCTCGACTATATACCACATTAATTGAATGACCATATCTGGCTTCGGGGACATCTCCTACTAAATCTTTCTCTGTGCAACGGAAAGTAATTTTTTTGTTGTTCTTACAAGCAACAGACATGATATAAATCTTATCGGAAAGTTCATTGTTTGGTGTTTTCCCTCCGTGGATGATATATTGATGTTTTTCAGACTCTAAGCTGCCTTTGTAGGAGCAAGTAGCTGGGTAGCGAAGCGGTGGGAGGTAGCAGGAATCTTTAGAGAAAACCACAGGTTTCAGTTTGAGATGATTTTTCTTAATATCAAAATGGAAGACTCCAGTAGGGCAGGATCTCTTGGGCCAGCCTTTTTGGCCAAAGAAGAAAACTTGACCATCAAAATTCATCAGTGAGAAGCCTGGTTGAATTAAGGCTATATTATGACCCACTGTTACCATCTGCAGTGACATTTTTGATTGTGAGTAGTCTTTTATCTGAAAGTATAAAACACAAAACTTAGAATATCTTTTTATATACATCATTATGTTTAGATGTCCTCACATGCAAAAGGTTTGTTTAAAAGAAAAGTCATTTAACATGCTTGTCCTAGACCTGTAAGTCCCCAAATTAGGAAGCGAAGAGCCCCAGACATTTCCTACTTAATTCAAGTCTAGCAGCTGGGACATATTTTAGTGGCGCACTCTCGTCGCTTTGATTTCTGGGAACTGTAGTCCTTCTTCCTTAGAGCGCCCTTGTATGCGAGCCAACAGAACTACACTTCCCAAGAATCCGTTTTCTATAGTTTGTCTTCTTGTTACTTCAGGACTGGAACCGTCTAGGCTGACTGGAAAGGACTCCAAAATTGCGAAGTGGCTAGATGGGCGCCAAGGTGACGGAGAGCTAGGGAACCAAGGTGAGAGTGCGCCCCTCTGCAGACAACGGGGCGCTGGACGCAAGAGTACCAGGAGGGGCGCCTGCAAACCGGTGCTCAGGAATCGCTGCGGCTTCTGGGACTCTTAGTAGGGTGTCCCGGTAGGAGGCACAGATACTTCTCCCCCAGGTGTGGTTGCCTGGAAACCACAGTCTGAGGGGAGCCACGGTTGAGTCGTCTTTACTGACTCCACTCTGGATCTATTGAAGCGAGACCTAGAATTGCACTCTGAGGACTCGTCGCTTGCTGGGACAGGGAGTTAGGAAAGTTGTCTGTCTTTCAGAACAGAAAGACGAGTCTTAGAATGCAGGGGAGAAGCAGCTTGAAAATGATTTTTTTTAATTTTTTCTTTTCACTCTGCACTTACTAACGGAAGTGTAGTAATTAGGCAATTACAAGGGACACTTTAGAAGACCCCCGCCCCCTTCCTGCTCAGCAACTTTCTTTCCTTCTTGTTTTGAGGATTCTTTCAGCGAAACAGAGACAGTTCCTAAACTACACGCCCCCCACCCCATGCCCCAACACCTAGGAAAATAGAATTGTCTTGTTTCAGATCATTTCCAGCCCACGAAATGTGAGATGATTCTTGAGTAATTTTATATTGAGTACAAAAAAAGGCTCCTTTCTGTATTGTACTGCCGTTAAGAAATATTTATCAAATAAAGGTAAGCTTGGGAAGTTTGTACCATTGCCTACCTTAGAGGTGAAGTACTCTTCCTGCTTGCAGACGTGAAACACTCTGTTTTGGCACTACATGTTGAAACAAAATAAGATTGACTCTTTTTAAAGTTGTTTAAAAAACAGAATAAAACAACGGTCAGGATTAGGACTTAGTGCTGTCAGCCTCGACTCAAATCCTGGCTGTCACTTAGTTACTAATGATCTGACTTTGTGCAAACTGTTTAACTCTCTGTGGCTCGATTTCCTCATCTGTAAAATGAAGTGGTTTTACCCACATAGGTTGATGTCAGTTATGATTAGTAATTTAAGACTTGTAAAGGAGTCAGAACAGGACTCAGACACAGCAGTAGTTACCATTGTCCTTGAACTCGCAGATAACAGGGCCAGTAGGGCACAGTTATCTGTTGATAATGGCCGCACAACGTGAATGATGCTGGAGATGTCTAGAAGGGGTTATAGGATGTTGAGATTGGTCAATAGATGTAGACAGATGAATTTTTTTCTTAATTGAATTTGGTCTTTGACAGTTTCATACATGTATATAGTTCATTCTGATTTACTGTCATTCCGCCCTGTTTTGTGTCGCTCCTGCCCCTGCCAACCTCCCCTGTCCTTCCTAGATATCGTTTCTCCACATTTCCCACATTTATGTCTTTTTGTTTTGTTTTGTGTCCCATTGAGTTTAAACAGAGGCATCTGAGTGACCATGGGTTTGGAATTGTGTATGGAAGTTTGGAGTATGCCCTAACGGATGCTTATCTGAAGGCAGTGTCTCCTTCTCTCCAAATCTATCAGTAGTCAGTAGTACTGAAGAGTGGAGTCGGCCTTCCTGAGCTCCCCTCCCATCCACCGTGGGCTGTTGATAGGGCCAGCCTTGTGCAGGCCCAGTCTAGGAAGCCACAGCAACTGTAAGGTCATGGTTGCAGTGTCTGTGCCACACCTTAAAGAGGAGCATTTCACAGCTGCTCTGTCTTCTGGCTCCCGTCTTCCTTCAAGAGATTCTCTGAGCAGTAGAGGGGATGTGTAAATGATAAACTTTTGAACTAATAATAGTTGGTTAAATTGTTAAGCCAAAGGTGTTGCTGGTGACTCAGAGGGAGAGAGCAAAGGAGGGAGGGAGGGAGCAAAGGAGGGAGGGAGGGAGGGAGAGAGAGAGAGAAGAGCACTAGCCTGAAAGAGTTTTTACTGTAGTCCACTGTGCCATGTGAAGGTCGTCATAGGGATTTGGAATATTATGGATTAATAATAAGAAGCAGTTTCTTGAGCAGTACATAGGGAAGATTGTCCATTTTGTAGCAAACTTGGAGCCCTAAAAACAGTAAAGGGAGCTAGATTTTCTCCTCTTGGGACATAGACAAATGTTTGCCCATTTAAGTCTCAGACGATCTGTCTTAGTCAGATGATTTGTATATTTAAATAATAGAAACATTGGGGGGTGTTTTAGCATTTTTGACACCATCTAGTTGTTGAAGTTTTGGTTCATGGTGGGAATATATTTTTACTGGAGTTGATGATTGTATCTTTTCCAGGGCTTTAATCTAACTACATTAGTTACATCTAGGGTTTTAAAAATTTCTTTAAAAATTATGCTAGGCCTGAAATAACCCACTGAAAGCTTCTGTTTAAATAGACAAAAAATATCAGGCAGATTAAAAAAAGACTGCTTTTCAACTAAGGGAAATTTCAAAGTCAACACATTAAAGATTCTTTTTAAAAGGAAGACATACAGGGCCAATACCCTTAACACAGTTTTCTCAGCCCTGTGCTAGCATTCCCCAGCAGGGCAATTTTCACTTGTTCACTTTGAAGCCAGGGCATAGTTGAGTATCAGAAGAGAACTAATGGTGTGAGGTCTGGGTTTGTAGTTTCCTGTGTCTGAACTGACTTTCTCTACAAAGACAGACAGTATACTCTGACGCTCTAAATCTTACAGATCAGCATTGTCTGTGTTTCCTGACTCCAAAATAGCTAGTACCCCATGGACCGCAGCTACTTAGTGTGTTAGTGAGCACTGTAAGGTCTATCAGGTTAGAGACATATGTTGTTTGATTTCTGCTGGCAATGAAACCAGGGTTAGGCCTATCTTCCCATGCTGATGTCAGAGGATCATTTTTGTCCCAAGATTAATAATAATACCCTGAAGGAATTGAAAGTAATCCTTGCAGTAGCTTGAGACCAGGAGACCCCATCCTTCCAAAATCTACATCTCTTCTTCCCTACCCAGATGCCCTGTTCATCTGTAGCCAACACACTGGTTTAGTGTGGCAGCACAAACCCTTAAAGTTTATAAACATAGGTTCCCATCTTTTAGCATTGCTAGAAATGAAATATTGGACCTACCTGAAGGCCAGAGGGGCTGCTTATCCCTCTCTAAATCCTTGTGGCTATGCCAGGAATTAAGGTCGGACTTGGGGAAGAGTCAGTGACTGTTTAGTTTGACTGTGGCAAGCTGAAGGCTGAAGGGTAGAGTGTTTGTGTGCCTACAGATGTTCCAGCGAACGCTGGTGTAACGGGAGTAACTGACTGTGACCCCCACCCCCACCCCTTTGATGGTTGAAGGAGAGAGATATCCACCAGGGTGTTACTCTCAAGTTTAACCATTTCATTACTGACATATTGAAAATATAAGACCGGAGTCACCAGTCAACTGTAAAGACAAAATATAACTGAAACTTGATTTATTAAAATTAAGAACATTTTAGAAAAACAGAAAAAAATATCACTAGCTTGATTTAACACTCTAGTGAATCAAATGGGAAGTGATCTGTTCTGAAGCCAGGCTCAGAATGTCTCTTCTATGACCCAGCTTTCTTTAGTGCAGACTAAGAAGCTCTAATTATCTGAGGTATTGTGGTGTAATGTCCAGTGTGATGCTTGTGAGAATAGGATTTGTTGTTTCCCTGACTGGAGTCATCTTAACCCTCAAAGCCTGCTTACCTCACGTGATTGTTGAAGAAAGATAAAAAGAGACAATTTATGAATGGTCCTCAGTCAGGACAGCATGGCGACTTAATATGGCCTTTGCGATTTTAGTTGTTGTGTAGAATTTCATTGAGTAGAAGCATTTACGAAAGCACTGCTCTGCTTTGTCATTTAATCAGCCTCCACGAGGCTGAGATGACCACAGTGGCTAGGGTGGACAGATCTGGTAGGGTCTTTGCTTCTGTCTCTCACAATTTTCTTATCTCTAAAACAAGGATTGAGTGTTGCTGGACAGAACATGTGTGGGAAAGAGGGTTTGCACAACAAATCTTGTTTCTGAGGAGTGAGTGATGTTATGGGTTCCTTTGTATAAATAGCTACTTAATTTAATTTTATTTGGAAAATGTTAAGATCTGTTTTCAGGATTGACTTTTTTTTTAATGTATGTGCAGCTCAATTCCTTGGTTGATTTTTCTCATCTGAAAATGCTGGTCAGTTCTTTAAATGTCAGTGTCTGAAAAAGGGCAGTTGGCTGTTTTCCTACTCATACCACTGTGTAATGGTTGTGATATCTGAAATCACAGCCGTGACGGCAGCACTCATAAGCTGATGTTGTAGCTGTTCTACAGTTCTTACAAAACGGGACTCATTTAATCTTAATGTAGCTTCCAGTGAGGGTTTGAGCCTTTAGGTTTTAATGACATCATGAACCTGGCAGTTTTACTTAGTTTTTGAATAGGTTTTCTATCTCTGGAGGTGACCGGAGACTAGAGCAGTAATCCTCTCTTAGCCAAGGTTCCACTTTCTCGGTATGTCTGTCTGTTATGTGGAGGCGGGACTGTGGTCTTCTGGGATCTAAAGATATTAAACAGAAAGTCCCAGACATGATCAAATTATAGATTTTAAGCTGTATGATGCCCTGAATAGCATAGTGATGTTTTGTAACTTTCTTCTGCATCCTGCCTGGCACCTGAGGCATCCCTTTGTCCAGTGTGCTCATACAGTATAAGCTACCCTCCTGCTAGTCACTCAGTCTCTGTTGTTAACTGATCAAATGGAATGGCATTATAGTGCTTGTGTTCAAGTAACCCTTGTTTTTGTTTAACTGCGGCTCTAAAGCATAAGGGTCAGGTGAAACTGGAAATTTGGATATGACAAAGAAAAACTGTAAAGTGCTCTCTTTAGTGATCCTCTCATATCACCATAAGAGGAAGGTTGATCATATACAGATTTTAAAATGGTACAGAGCTAGTTCTCTTCTGTTGTGTGTTTTTAAAAGCGCTCTT
Organism: Ellobius talpinus; assembly: GCA_001685095.1. Taxonomy (NCBI): domain Eukaryota; kingdom Metazoa; phylum Chordata; class Mammalia; order Rodentia; family Cricetidae; genus Ellobius; species Ellobius talpinus. The sequence continues at coordinate 6,955 of LOJH01003398.1, read as the reverse complement.
ACTTTGCCTAATTTGTAAGTTAAACTTTATTGTAAAAATAGATAGGAAAACATAGAGTAGGGTCTGATGCACCTGCAGTTTCAGGCAGCCCCCAGAGGGTTTTGGACATATACTTTGGATTAAGGGGCACAAGTGACTTAAATCCATTTTCAGTCATGTGAGGGATTAGGAACAAACAAGCAAACAAAAAACCAAACCAAAGCAAAAAACCCCCAAACCCTTCCAAATGTAGGCCTTGCACATAAGCAGCAAGTATTACAGTAGGATGAAGTAGCAGTGTTTTTACATTTGTGTGAGCGTGTGTGTGCGCATGTGATGGCACGTGTGTGCGCATGTGATGGCACGTGTGTGCGCATGAGATGGCACGTGTGTGAGCATGTGAATGGTATGTGTGTGAGCATGTGATGGCATGTGTGTGAGCATGTGATGGCATGTGTGTGAGCATGTGAATGGTATGTGTGTGAGCATGTGATGGCACGTGTGTGTGCATGTGATGGCATGTGTGTGAGCATGTGAGTGGCATGTGTGTGAGCATGTGAGTGGCATGTGTGTGCATGTGATGGCATGTGTGTGAGCATGTGAATGGTACGTGTGTGAGCATGTGATGGCACGTGTGTGCGCATGTGATGGCACGTGTGTGCGCATGTGATGGCACGTGTGTGAGCATGTGATGGCACGTGTGAGCATGTGAATGTCATGTGTGTGAGCATGTGAATGGTATGTGTGTGCGCATGTGATGGCATGTGTGTGAGCATGTGAATGGTATGTGTGTGAGCATGTGAT
>LOJH01003397.1:3475-38451 GCA_001685095.1 Ellobius talpinus | reverse complement strand
AGAAGCTAGAGCTAATGGGCCAAGCAGTGATTTAATTAATATAGTTTCTGCGTGATTATTTTGGGGTTAAGAATAAGCAGCGGGAACTAACTAGCGGCCTCCTCCTTACAACAAGGCAGAGATAGGCGGATCTCCTGAGTTTGAGGTCAATCTGGTTTATACAGTGAGTTCCAAGACACCCAGGACTACGTAGAGAAACCCTATCTTGAAGAAACAAAATAAATAAATAAATAAATAAATAATGAATAAATAAATAAATATATATAATATAATAAAACATGTCTTCTCTGGGGTCATATGATGTTTAAATGCCAATGTGTAAGGGTCAAAGTTCGGCCCTTATAGGAGAAGGTAGTTTCCTCTATTGCTCGTGCAGTGGATTGCAATTCTCAAATAAAAAATAGCACCCTGACATTAACAAATACGACTTTAAGTCAGAAAATGACTACGAAAATACACAATCCATAGTAGGTACAGGATGGAAACGGGATGAGTAGAAGAAGGGAGTGTGAAGAGCATACTAGCAAGGGCAGATGGGAAGAGGGTGTCTGTCGAGGAGAGGACAGAAAGAAACCCCATACCCAGCAGAGCCAACCAGACGAAGGTGCAGCACCCAGGCTGTCTCCAAAACCAATGCCCACCTATTTCTCATGCTCTGCTTTACGAGGCCGACCTACAAAGATGTTGTATTTTTCTATTTTTTACAGATATTATCCAAGTAATATTATGATGAAAGAATACAAATGCATCGACCTTATAAACAAAATTGTTAAGATAAGAAACTTCTCTTTGGGAATCATTTTGCACTGTCAAGCACTTTTCTTTTCAAACTTTAAATAATTTTACTTTTAGTCAATACTTTTCCCACCCAAGACAAGTTTTTTATGTAGCCGAGGATAACATGAAACCTGCAATGTTCTTGGCTTAGCCGAAGGCACACAACGTTCTATCAGGCCAACCTAGATTCACTTTAGCAGCTTTAAATACATAATTGAAAGATCACACCATTTAGAGGTTTACATTCAAGAATGGTTTAACCTTCAAATCCATTAGCTTCCTACTTGTGCTGACTTCTTCCCCACATTGATTTCTGGGTCCACAGACTTGCCCAGGCCTCATGTCCCTGAAGAATGGAATGCCTATCTTTTTAAGACTCACCATACTGCTTTTGTGGCTCATTTTCGCTGTGGCATGTTCCAAACTGCCATGGCCTTTCTATTGCAGGATAGTGCTCCATATGTTTACTCTGGGTCTTGTTTATCTGTTCATGTGTCTCTGGGTTTGTTCAACTTTGTTCTACTGAGAAATATACTGTTATGCTCATTCCCACACTATTTTTTAATTTATGGTGTGCACATGCGTTTTCATGGCTGGGTCATAAGGATCATATGCTTAACATTTCATTTAAGCATACACTGTACTCAACAGAAAGAATGGCCTGTTTTTCAAAATATGTCATTTGTTCTTGAGATGAAAAGTTTTAATTGAAAATATGTTTTTCTTTGGGGACTGTGAAATAGAAAAAACACAGGCTAAGGCCATAATCTCAAGGACCTCACATTAGCATGGCTTCTAAAGAGAGCTCTGGGTAAACAACACTGGGATACATTGGAATGTGATGACTGAAAAGGCACATGAACCCTCTGAGATGCACTCCAACATGAGTCTATACCTTTCCTCTTTCTTAGGATGCTAAGCTCTGACTGGCATGCCAACATTTATACTCAAAGACCAGTGCTCTATGTTATTAAATGTTGGGATTACCTACTTACACCAACTTCTTGTAAATTAGGCATTTTGCTATGACATATGAAAACAGTTTGGATAAATAGTATTTAATTTTAATAGTCAGAATTTATCAACCTTTTCTAAAATTGCTTGTGGGCAGTTTAATAGCTCACTGTTGTGACCCTTGCATATAACTACAGGGCTGTGCAGGGAATAGTGTTTTGTTTTAACCAATTCATGAAGAGAAGTTTAGAAAAGAATGTACATTTTAACATGTTTTATTCTTCCTGAAAAGATTCTAAAATTATGTATCATTGCCCTGCGAATTAGTGGTTCAACACTAGGCTCAGAATGAACAAACGTTCAGCTTATCTGTCAGAACCACAGGAAACAAAGGCAGACCCCTTCTTACAAGACATGTCATGCCAAGTGACAGTGTCAGGTACAGTTCAAGACATTCAATATTCGACATCTTTCCTTACTTTTCCTTCCCCAAGTCCTTAAAGCATATAGTGTAATTTTCATCATGAGCTAGAGAGGAGGGTTTTCTTAGAATGTTAATAATCAGATAATGTCATATCTCAGCTATGTAAAGCGACTTGAAAGCCAATAGGGTTTACAAAAGACACATATCTCCTTCCTTGGTAAAGAACACACTGCCTTATAGACTTCCCTTGTTACAAAAAACAAAATGCATCCCAAGGTTTGATTCAAATTCCAAGATAATAATAAAAACTGAATCAACACAAATAGATAAAGTTTGCGGATATTTTAGAATTGAGAACTTTCAAAACCATGAAAATATATTTAGGGGTTTGCTCATTCATGAAAGTGACACAGGCTCATGTTTTATATTAAGTAAATCTAGAGGCTGTGTTTGGAACAAAATGTTCCACAATCATGGTTGAAATTAGCAATTTGAATTTGCTGAGTGAGGTTACAACTGCACAAGTACTAGCATAGTAGTTAAAAATGTTTCAAAGGGCCATAGGTTAAAAATAATGAATGTATGTCTCATTATTACTATTAAAATATACAATCTTTGATCATAATTTATTTGTTTTGCAAATGCATTTGAAGGTTAAAAATTTCAATTCATCTGTGAGAAACCATGAAATTTAATATTGCTCACCATGACCAATCCATGAAATTTGTCAGGTGGTTCCTGATTTTCACAGGGTCTTTTTCTGAGATGAACTGAAAGCATAGCAATTTTTTCATCTATGGTAAATCAGTTTATTTTACTAGGATTTATTAGGGGCTTCAAATTTAAGCTTTTTATATTGTAAGCCATTTGTATATAATCTCAACCTTATGTTGGTTTTCCCCACTGCTCCTCCTCCTCTCTCAAACAGTTTTCTGCTTATAAACAAGTCCTCAGCATGTTTTGCAAGAAGGAAGAACCTGCTAGGAATGGGTATGCTTCAAGCCAGAGCAGAGCTGAAAACAAAGCTGGTAATTACTCGTAGGCCATCGGCCATGTAAGCTCAGAGTGTTTCAGAAGAAAAATCTGTGTATCATTCTAACTAGAATTCACAGAAAGAAGCATTCTGCCTAATTTATCCTAAGTAATAAAAACATTATGTGACATTTTAATACTGTTCAATAAAGTAAGAATATATAATTATTTAATCTTTGAATATAAAAACACCTTAATGGGTAATTTTTAATATGATATTAAAGTTTGTTCGTAAGATCTATTCCAAGGTTTCCTATTAGAATCAAGATAAATTGAAAGGAAAAGTAGTTTGAGTTTTTATATTTTACTTTTATTTATAAGAACTGTATTTTACTTTTTAGTATAATTACCAATCCACCTCACGTGTCATTACTAGTTAAGACATAAAAAACCTAATGTTAAGATATGGCAGATTTATGGAAAGTATGGAGCCATTAGATCTTGTTCAAATTTGAGCACATTTAGAATTTTTTTAAACTGTGTATTTTTAAATTAGAACCAATTTTATCATATAAAAAGTATAAATTACTGGGGCTGAGGAGCCAGCTCAGTGATGTGAGATTCCCCTCTGGATGTTGCGAACCATTGGTTAATGAATAAAGCTGCTTTGGCCTACTAGCAGGGCAGAATACAGCAAGGTGGGAATTCTGAGCAGAGATAGAGGAGAAGTAGTCAGAGTCAAGGAGATGCCATGTAGCTGCTGAAGGAGACAGATGCCCTGGAACCTTACCAGTAAATCCCAAGCCTTGTAATAAAATGTAAACTAATGGAAATGGGTTAATTTAAGATATAAGAGCTAGCTAGCAATACGCTTAAATGATTGGCCAAGCAGTGTTGTAATTAATACAGTTTCAGTGTGATTATTTCAGGCCTTGGCAAATGGGAAATGAACAAGCAGCCTCTGCCTACAGCTCAGTGCTTAAAAGAGAATATTGCTCTTGAAGAAGACACAAATTCCATTCCGAGCACTAACACCAGGCAGCTTACAACCTTCAGTTTCAGAGGATCTGGCAATTTCTGGACTTAAAGGCACCAGTGCTCACGTGTGAATACCCCCCCATATAGACAAAAAAAATTCTTAAAAAGTTGCAAGTTATTAGATACACAGACAGATGGATGGAAGAATAGGTAGGTGATAGACAGACAGACAGACAGATAGACAGATATATAGACAGACCCTACTCAAAAAGTAAAAGTTAATGCTTGGCATGATTGTTCAAGCTCATCATCCCAGCACTCAGGAGGAGGAGACAGAAGGACTTCATCTTTGAAGACAGTAAAGGCCATATAGTAAGACTGTTTCCAAAAACAGAAAATCAAAAAGGTGAAGCTTAAAATGTATCAAGGGCTTATTCACTGAGTAGGACTGACCAACGGACATAAAGCATATTTGGAGTGACTAAATAGCTTTGAGGATTTGTTCATGTTCAATTTATAAAATATCTCAATTTATGATATTAAAATGTACTTCAGAGTACTTCTACTTAGTATTAATACAGAGTTCAACAGCAGGTATGACAAAACATATTTGATACTTACTTATATAATTCTGTTAGTGGTGATGTCAAAATTGCTAATGTTGTAAAGAGGTTGTTGCAATGAGTATGAATTTTAAAAATTTTATTGTTGTTATACTCATGAGGATTCAAAATTTCCTGTACAGAAGTACAAACTGACCATAATAAGTTCTCAGTACATATTAAGATTGTCGTGACATCAAGTCTATTGGAAAGAGAGAAAAATCATGTTAAGTAAAATAGTGTTATTGCTTGTTGTATACACACTTCTCTGTGCATCCTAAGCATATGTAAGAATAGAAAGGTACAGTTAGGCATCAGAGATATCTACAAAGATAGACCCAAACCAGGAAGTGTCAAGACACCTTTGAATGCTCAGGAGTTGGATGGCCCATAATACAATTGCTTTTAGCAATGGCAAGAGCTGCAATGCTGTTTTATTTGTTTCCAGTAGTTTTTTTTGAGAAATTCATCCATGAATATTGCATGTAAATCACTCTTCCCCCTCTCTCTTGTTCCAACTCTGCTGTGCTTCCTCCCAAATTCATAATCTCTCCCTTAATTATTATTGTTACTCATAAGAATCCTCTATGAAAAAGTATTTGCATTGCATTATCAGAATTCTCTTCCAGAAGGAAGGCCTTGAAATTAATTTGAGAAAATAGGAGCTGGTTGAAAAGAAAAATGAACTATTACACACACACACACACACACACACACACAGACAGACACATACATCATAGGTAAATGTTCGATAGCAGGACATGTCTCCATGCCATCCAAACATAAGTCATCAGAAAGAACTCAGAAGGTCAGGAAACAGGCTGTCCTAGGAAAGCAGAGATAGGAAGACATGACAACCAAGACACAAGCTTAGATGCCTATAGACTCATAGATTCCTAAAATTATATATTTTTTTTAAAATAAGACTGTATTATTTATCTTATTCATCACCATTCTTATTTCTTTTGCTCACGTGTCATTTCTTTAAAATTTTAAGTACATTTTATTGTAATCAGCACACAACAATTCTACATATATTTTGAGGTCAAACATCTCAACCCATGAATACAATGTGTGAAAGGTACATATATATTAGTAATATATAACATATGCATAAATCATATATATGACTTTGGCCATATGTTATCTGGAAACTACTAGAGCTTGGTAGTCAACAATAACTAGCAATTATCAATAATCACCAGTAATTATCAATAATCACTTTTAAGGATTTATTTTAGTTTTATTTGTTTCTAATTGTTAATATTTTCTAATTCAAGATAAACACACATATTTTGATTTCCATAATAATGCTGTTTTATTCTTTATCTCTCAAATACAAATATTCACATATTTTACAGAGAAAATTTAGAAGTAATAATTCTAGATTTGTATAACAATTTTGTCCAATCATCAAGAACAAAAAGCCAAAGTTCCTAGAGCACTATTAATTAATTAAATATATCATTTATTTTATGAGCTAACAGCAAATCTGATAATATAAATATCTTGTAATGATGAGTCACACTGCAGCCAACAGAGATTTCTGTTCATAAGAAAGAAAGTAAAGGTATTTTTTTAATTTGAAAAGGAAGTTTACATCTATATTTCAGAGTTCCTTTTTTAAAAATGGCTTCATCAGTAATTCAAAACAGCCTGTGCAAAACACTGTGGCAGGGCCTAAAATCCCTTCAAATCACAGTGTGCTTTACAAGAACATGATTAGAAAATGGTTCCGCTTGCCAAAAATACAGAAAAAACGGAAGTCTCCGATGTCTGTAGTTCTTACTAAAATATATCTGAAAACAGTATCTCATACCTGCATCCCGGTTTTTGTCACTTTAGGCCAAGTATCTATAAAAACAAATCTTTCCCCAGGTAGCTCAATGTTATCATTAAGCTCAATTGCATAGTATTCACTGCCAAAAATACTAGAATTGCATTCTAATTCAGTCTTTTATTTAAAACCTAGTGTCTTTTGCATCTTGTTTTCTTCAGATGGCTTTCAATAATATACAGAAGGGCAAAAGGAAAAATAAAGGGAAAGTCAGGACAATAAATTAGACTATGTTTATTATTGTTGTTGTTGTTGTTGTTATTTGATTTTTTGAGACAGAGTTTCTCTGTGGAGCTCTGGCTGTCCTGGAACTGTGTAGACCAGGCCTCAAACTCAGAGATCTGCCTGCCTCTGCATCCCGAGTGCTGGGATTAAGGATGTGTACCACCACACTAGGCTAGAATGTGTTTTAAATGAAGAGGTTTCCTTACTGAAAATCGTTGCTCGGCTTACAAAGTGTAGAAACTAATTAAATAAGAGGCTAAAATCCCTTGGTAGCTTAGTGGACCAAGGTCAGGTATGCCACTCCACCTCAGCACGGCAATTTTCTCTGCTACATGGCCTTAATGTGCTCTTACCTAATTGTGTCCATTTGACCTAACGTCACGTGTGGGAATATTTCCCACAGGCAAGTGCGTTGCAATGCTTGCAAAGGGAAGAAGAAGCATTTGTATATAATGCCTTAGGAGAACAGGCACCCCTCCTCTCGGATGTCAGAAACACTCTGAACACATGAGTTTTTGTCTCGGGCTTCAGAATTGCATTTTGCTTTACATACTCTAAAGCAGTCTCCTTGAAGACCAGCTTTCATTACCTTATCTGTGCAGTTCTCTTAGGACTGGGACATGCCTGAGCGTATCTGGAGGCAAGCAGACACAACGACTTCTCCAGGACCCCTGCCAGAATCTCCTGGGCCAGATTAGCGGGCAGTATGGTCCAGAGATCATGACGCAGAGCCCAGCTGAAGTAATGCCACATCTGGATGGAAAAGGAGCATCTTTCCCCCTGGCAAAATCATCACACATTAAACAACTGAATCATATCTCCCAAAATTTCCATTTGCTTCCTAGGAACCTAATTAGTTCAGGCTGAGAGGAAATCATTGGAGAGTCGGCTAGATGACCAAGAATGTTTTGACAAGCTGTCAAATATCCTATTGACAAAGGAACATATGTTTTATTTCAATTACAAATTAGATATTCTTGTGTAAATCCAGACTGCAAAGAATAAACCTAGCATATTCTTGACCTACCTGGTCTTGACCTGCCTTTTAAAATCTACTTTTAGACATCAGCTTTGTAGTTGCTTAACAAGTCATGCTGATTATCAAAATTAAAATCTGTTTCAATTGTTTATGGAGGAATTTTTCTCTGAGACAAATAGCATGACTGAGTTAATTTTACAAATCTTTCAGATTCTGTATTATAATGGAATAAGATGACTAAAAACAAACCCATGTACTAACTCTTAGGCACATTCAAGAACCCAAGTGAAATGCTCAACTATTGAATACATTAGTACATTAAGCCACTTCATTAATGGTATTTTAACAATATTCTAGGCTAGCAACAGATGAACAGTAATCCAGTCTTACACCATTTTGTAAAGTATAGGTGCCTATTATCACCATTTTACTATTTTACATACTTCCACAGGGTCAAACTCTCATTTCTCCACAGATCTCATCTGTATACTAACTTTTGCCTGACATCAGGAGGAAATTCAGCAGCAACTGGGCCAAAGGGAATAGGAAGTAAGAAGAGTGCAGCTTGCCTCAAAAGGTTTGCAAGCAAGCATTAATTAGACAACAAGCTTGGGGGCGGGTATTTGAACTCATTTCTTCAAACCAGATCAAGATTATCTGAAATAGTAAATAAAGAATTCATGCTTCACATTTAATTTTGTTAAGTTAATATGTCAAAACATAAGCCATTAACATTTTCTGTTTTAGCCCTAATCATGTCTCTTTTGCAATCTGCTGTGTCCATCAGCATAGTTTCAAGTGTTATCTAAGAAGTATGTGCTTTTGCCAAGGGCTAATGTGGGATTCCCCTCTGTATGCTGTGAATATGTTTTACTACCATTGGTTAATAAAGATGCTGCTTTGGCCCATGGCAGTGCAGAATAGAGCTAGGTGGGGAAACTAAACTGAATGCAGGGAGAAAGAAGGTAGAGGGAGTCAGGGATATGCCATGTATCTGCTGAAGGACCTTACTGGGGAGCCACAGCCTCGTGGTGATACACATATTAATAGAAATTGGTTAATTTAAGTTATAAGAGCTAGGTAGGAATACGCCTAAATTGTTGACCAAGCAGTGTTATGATTAATAATCTTTCTGTGTGATTATTCAGGTCTGGGCAGCCGAGAAACGAAGGCACAGTCCCCAATTACAAAGGATAATGTGTCCCCTGACATCCTAGAACTTGAGTGGCTGAGGAAGGATGACTGATATGATTTGAAACCTGGCTGAGCTACATAACAAGTTCCAGACCACTCTGGGTCACAAAGGGAAATCCTGTCCCATAAAACAAGCAAAGATAGTCTGCTCTCTTCCTAACCCAAAGTTACCCAAAAGCTCTCTTCCTAACCCAAAGCTCCTCACACAGATATTTCCTTTACATGGCATTCTTTTGACAGTTACATTGATTACTAAAATAGTGTAGTCTTTAAAATAATAGTGAGTGATTTTCTAATGGTAATAAAGAAGGAATGAAACTATTATTCTCTGTGTGGGAAATTTGGACTCAAAAGTATAAGAGTTAAGTTTAAACAGAAAGGGATTTAGAGTAGGTGGTCTTTGACTTCCCAATTAGATAGGCTAAACTACTTAACAGAAAAATGTATAAAATTAAAAGCAAAGCAAAATTAATGTTCCATTTGTTTTTTGGTGTGTAAATGGAGACTGCTCATTAATTTCCTGACTGCTCAGACCCAAATAATCACACAGAAACTATATTAATTACAACACTGTTTGGTCAATGACTCAGGCATATTCCTAGCTAGCTCTTACATCTTGAATTAATCCATTTCTATTAATCTATGTATCAACAGAAGGCTGTGGTTTACTAGTAAGGATCTTGTGCCTGTCTCCTTCAGCAGCTACATGGCGTCTCTCTGAGTCCGCCTACTTTCTCACTAAATATCTCTGTTCAAATTTCCTGCCTGGCTTTGCTCTGCTAAGCCATTGGCCAAAACAATTTTATTCCTTAACCAATGGTAATAGAACATATTCAGAGCATACAGAGGGGAATTCCACAACAGTGGTGTGTTCTAAGAACTCTTGTCAAACTAAGAGGGGAGTCTCAATGTTTGATTCACTCAGAACTTTAGATGCAAATGAAATGGACTCTTGAATCAGCTGATGCTGGAACCTGTGATAAGGGATGTGGCCTAATAACAGCATGATGAAAAAGATTTCCCATAATTTTCAAAATAGAGGAAACCAATTTCTTTCACAGATATCTTTCAGCACAGAGATTTTTTTCTATTCAAAATGTAGTATGTGCATTTTTAAAGACTATAAATTGTTTCATGCCTTTGAGGAGTTCTCATGAAATGGCCTTCCTTCTACTAATTCTTTCTAAATGAATACATCTTAAGAGGGTGTATGTGGAGGTTTCGTTGGACTAAATATGACTCATTTTTGACCTGTTTCCCTGCTTGTTGTTATTTCAAACGCATTCTTTAGTAAACATCTGTTATTTTCATAAACCCACTATAATATAAACAGATGTGAGTGTTTGCTTAGATTTATATATATATAAATATATATATATATCTTATATATCAAGAAACATGCAGCTGTATTTTATTATAGAAGCCACTCAATATTATCTCTGAAACGAGAATTCTTTACTTTTTGACTACTGGAAAACACAAGTTCCTAAAATTGAGCAGAGGTCAACTATACTGAAAGCTTAATTTTAAACATGCAATCTCAATACCCATGGCACTATCTGCCCAAGGCTTCAGTAGAGAAGACCCCAGCTCTTTGACTCATGCAGTTTAGAACATAGAAATGTGTGTCTATAGTTCACTTGTTCATAAAACATGAGCAAACATTGCTCCCTGGCTTGTTATTGTCTTATTATTTTTCTCTATTTCACTGTGGACATGGTCATAGGTTTCTCTGAGATCTCTACTCAACCCATCATTTCCAGTCAGCCATGCATCATATATTTTCCCTTAAAACAAGCTTTCTATAATATAGTTCTGTTCTACAGATCAGCTGACATGATGGGAGAGAGGAGAAAGGGTTCCAGTAAGTAAGATATACTGTGTCAGGTTTACCACTCATCAAAACAATTTAAAATCAGGGTTATTTCCCGAACCATCTAAACTTTTGGTAAGTAGGAAAGCAGTATCACTTTTTTCTATGAATAAATAAGAATTGTCAACTCTGCAATTAAATTGTAACTACTGACCATGTAAGTGTAACGGGGGCTCAAGTACTGTATACTCACAGAGTTACAGTTTCCTTATTTCTGTCTTCGAAGCTAAAGCCTTGTCATAAGATATAAGAGATGTGTGTTACATGGTATTTGTTTTATTTTGCTGTCTTCTAAATACTCAGTAGCTCCAATAGCAGGTTCTCAGTGCATACACTTTATTTACACTGTACAACTGTTCTAGTCCCTGCTTTGCATGAGAGGAGACATACCCTGACTATATGCTGAGGTGATGCCTGATCTTCACTGCAAACATCATATACAGTTGTTCATTAGTATCTGGCCACAGTGAAACAGTTTGAAACATGATGGTTCCACTTTCTGTCACTCTGTTCACCTCAAGGCGAGTCTGTGGTGTTGCCAGAAGAGTGGGTACCAATACTTTCCTTCTTATCTCAGGCTACCAACGGTACCATGCCACTTTCTCTCTCACTTTGCTTGCTGCTACCACTAATGTTTGAAACACAGCAGGTTTGGAAAATGATGTATGGATGTTCTTGCAAAGAGAAAAACTATCTGGGAAGGGATCTAAAGAGATGAAACAGCCTAAGGAAAATGGGAACGTCATTAAGAGCTTCTTATTAGTGGCCACTGTTTTAATAACATCTATGATATCTCAGGCACAAATTCAGCCCATGCCTAGGGATGGCAAGAGTCATTGCCGAATAAAAGCACACTCTCTTTTTCTAAATACTCCATAGTGGTTCAGACAATCAAGGAAAATGACAATCATAAGCTGTGATCCAGAAGAAAGGGTACTATGGAAAATAAAGGTGAGTCTGGTCATTGAAACTTTTAAATCTCAAATATCTTTTTTAAAGATATATACTTTGCCCTTGCATAAAATTAATTTCAAATATTATATGATCTATATACAATCTGTGGGATTGAGTGGGAAAAAACTACTAAAGCCTGGTCATGAACAATTTTAATTGATTCTCAGTTTGGTTATATTGGAGGGCTTATTTGGGCTTTAATTTGGTAGGTATTTGGGATTTCAAAACATGAGCTAAAATAGTAAAGCATAAAATGTTAAGATGGGTCTTAAAATGTACTCTTAAGAATGAGAAGTAAAAAATAAACATAAAAGTAAAGCTGTTTAATAACACCTATTTATTAAACAGGATGAAAGTACATGGTAGGCAAAGAGGCTAGGACACCTATAATGGGAGGGCCGAGCTCAGCCCTTATTATCTGTGCTGTCACTGAATCTCATTGTGCCCCAATTCACACAGTGCTGCAATCCTGCAGCTCAAATCAAGTTATTTTTACTTTCAAGCAGAAGGAGAGCTCTGATGTCTAATTTATTTCAGGTTTCCAAAGACAGTGTTTTTCCTAAATACAAATCCAATATTTAAAAAATATTATCCTAACAGCCTTCGTGTTTTAGTAATATGGAGCGCATGTTTCCAATTAGCCAGAAAGCAGGTAGGCAGCAAAACATATTTGTGTAAAAAGGACAAATAGTAAACTTAACTTCACACCTCATAAAAAGCTTTGTAGTCGTCCCAGTGGTGGCTCTCAGCATCCTGTAAAATGCTTGTAGCACAAACTCTGATGCAGTAATCTGTAAGCTGAAACTGTAGAGTGTTGATGAATTCCTGATACCGCTGGATAGGCACCAGGAATATGGGTCTGTTCAGAAGGAATGATCAAAGAGACAGAGATTTAAGGCCTGTGCAGTAGGAGGTAACAACCTCTAGCACTACAAATGGTTTTCATTATTAGATATCAATCATTCATTTCCTCCCAAAGCTGAAGGCTGTATCCACATTCACTTTCCAAAAAGAAAAGTGGGTGGGGGGAGCTCGCCTTTGTTTTGCAAGTCCTTTTGAAAACGTACATCTGCTGTTCTACAAATATGCACTTCAACTCAAGACAAACTGTATTGTCAATATATCATTCAAAACTAAAAGTATTCTTTGTAAGCCTATTATTAGAGATCAGTGCATTATTTAGGAATTAGGTTATCATTATTACCAAAGAGCAACACACACTTATCAGAATCAACTTTTCTAAGGCTATCACACATCCCATAAACACACTCTTTATTTTTTAAAAATTGTAATTTTGGAGATGGCAATTATCTCATAAACTGTTTTTAAATAGTCTACTGAAATGAAGTGATTTCTGGCATATTTTGTTTATAAATTCAAGTATGAATCACAACATCTGATTACTTATGAGAATTTAAAAAATAACATAACGGTATCTTACATTGAGCCAAATTTATTTCGCTTTTATCTTCAGCTATTTATATCACACTTTATTTCATAGCTGAGAGACTATGCAGGCTGCATAAAGAATATAGCAGAGGCTCTTGGGTTGCACTGGACTTGCAAGTTCACATGTGCCTTTCAAGGATCCATGATAAGTTCTACAAAATTCAAGTGTAACCAGAAAGAACACTTGATAGTACCCATGGCGACTTTTATCCCCATACAGAAAACATATTGTATTTTTAGATTACTAGTGCATGAGAATTAAGATTGGCAGATGCTTCTTCAAATATTATGGATAGTTTATTACTAAATAAATGCCCTGCAATATGTTTACACTAGGCACCAAGATGGATTAAAATGCATTTATTCACTAAGGCAGTTCCGAACAGCCTGGTAGATTATAAGCAGAAACAAGAACTGAATATTTCACAAACGTTTATATGCGGGGCAGAAGCAAGCTTAATTTCCCTTTTCTATGTGGTCATTTTAAAGTGACTTATGAAAGGGATGGGGTAAAATTCTTGTCATAACTACATGCAGAGCATGGCTGCCCTCTTTTGTGCAGGTCTTTAGTCGGGGTTGCCTTTGTTATTATCTACACATCTACTGTAAGGTAACCCATGTTTGACCTTTTAAGCATTTCCTAATCAAGAAAGATAAAAATAATCCACCATATAATTATTTTCCTAATGATTTATGTCAACATTTTAATTTTCTAAAGTCTGAAGAGTGCATGTTTCCTCAAGCATGAACATAAGCTTAATTTAAAAGATATTCACTTCTTAGTTGTCTCTCTCATCAGATTATCATACTGCAGGAGATGCTGGGATAAATAGGCTGCCGTGGAGAGGAGGGTGTGCAGGTTCTTCAGGGGTGCTCTGGAAGGCGCCTCCCTGCCTCTTTCCTGCAGTCTTTCCAGGACAGCTGTTGCCACTTTACAGCAGGCCTCCACGAAGTTGCCTCTGATTTCCTGGAGAGAATCATCTCGGCATGCCAGAGCCAGAGGAAGCATTGTGTCCAGCTTTTCCATGATGTCAGAACAAAACTAGGGAGAAATAAATGTGGTGCTGAGTTATTTGTATTCTGACAGCACTGTGTAATTTATGTACAGAGGAGCCAAATTCCTAAATAATGAATTTGGCATCAAACATAAATATAATGATACAGCTTTATAACAATCAGTTTCTCAGTTGTAGAAAGTTAAATGTTTCATGTCAAATAAGGAAATATCAAAATGATGTCTCTCTATATATAACCTTCAAACCTTATGCTCACCAGACAGACATGAAAAACTCATGAGCCAGCTTTACATGACAGTCCCTTTATGTGTAGTCAACAGAACTCAAAATAATATGTATCCTTGATATTAATTTCACATTACTTTTGAACTTGCCCTAATTGGCATCTACTAAATTTCTATATACAAACACACTTTACTAAATCATACAAAGAATATTAGTTTGGCTCAAATAATCCACAAGCAACAGAAACAGTTTCATGTAGACTAGTCGCTTGGGTAAATAGCCAGGATGTTTCAGAAGAGTTCTTTCTCTTTTCATTATTTACTATATACTGCTTTCTTTAATGGTAGAGGGGCTGAAGGCACAGCCTGCTTCCACATCTGATTAGGCAACAGAGTTCCCCAGGAACGGTCTGGAGTCTCAGGTGGCAAAAGGAGAATGAAGTAGGGACTCTTAAGAACACCCATCACTGGCTGCTGTATCTACAGTGCGGTGGATGCAGAGTATCTCTTAATGCCATTCCAGATTTGTCAACACTGCCCAACTTATTGAGACCTTCTTTCTGGTTGCCTCAGAATAAAGGGGCAAATGTTAGCAAAAACACACACGTCCATTTTGGTAGTTCTGGAGTATAGATACCAGAGAAGAAAACTAATATGTCCGGGTACCATGTCCTTTCCAAGAAACACTACCAGTTGATCCGTAGGCTACTTTTACAATCCTTACATTTGCAAAAAGAAAGAATAAATAAAAGTAATGCCACACCTTCCAGCAGCAGTTTGAAGGAATCTCCTCTGATACTTGCCTTGGCAACTTTCTTGGGTTGTTCCTCCTCAGGATATATGTGACCTCGCCAAACTTTTGGGACATTTACAAGGTTCATAGTGTAGCTCACAGCTGAGGTTCTTTCCATTTGCTCCTGTTGGAGAACTTTCGTGGAAAAACCTTCAATGGCTGTTGATATGCAGTGTCCCATGGCAAGAGAGCTCTCTTTAAATACATTTATCCAGTCAAACTCTAGTAATGTAGCCTGAAAGATATATGTATATAAGATCATATTCATATTAATTTTTACTTTAGGAACAAATAGCTTGATATAAAATTATTACTTTCATTCAACATGTTTAATACTAGACCCTTTTGATATAGTCTAAAGCCATTCTTAAAACCTGAAGAATATCACCCTGTGCGTGAAGCAATATACACAAATATGTACATTCTTTACACATAGCAATATTCTGACATATCACTTTGATTCCTCAGTGGATTTAATCAAAAACCCTTTTCAAAATTTAATAATTTAAAAATTGTTCAATAAAACCATCTTTAACGAGAGCTGAAAGCTACAGTTACAACGTATAACATAAAACCTTTAAATCCAATACGTTTAATAAAGTCTAAATTAGATTTTTATAGTCTTTTTAAAGTTTACTGTTAACTAGAATTGCAACATAAGTTAGCATTTAATATTCAACCTTTGATTTCTCTTTTAATCTCAGGATTCCAGACAAGCTAAAAGGAGAAAAAGCAATAAAATAAATTTCTCAGAGAAAACACACATTTGCACCTTTCTGGTTTTAACTTGCTTAGAATTTCATTTAGTCTCTCCACCACAAAACAGTAGGCTCTTTGTTTTGCTATAAAAAATGAGGAAGTAAAGTGGTCTGCATTGCTTTGTATGTGGGAAGAGCATCACCAGTGTCACAATCATTCTTTGTCATTAGTGGCTTCGCAGTATATTTTTATTTTATATTCTATGTTCATAAGCAGCTCCTTTGGATAGCTTGTCTTCTTTTTGTTTTATTTTACATTTTAAGTTTTTTTATCCTACATATTGTGATCATACTCTTTACTTCCTCTATCTTCCCAGATCATCCACTTCTCTACCCATCCTACACCTTGTGGTTTCTCTTTTAAAACAAAATGCAAATTGAATGTTATAATCTTGATGCCCCAATTTGTTTTCATTACTGTGATAAAGCACCATGACCAAATACAGCTTAGGGAGGAAAGGGTTTATTTGGCTCACACATAATAATCACAGTTGATCACTGAGGGAAGAATGCGCAAGAACCTGCAGACAAATACAAGCATGAAGAAGTGTTGCTCACTGACTTGCTCTCTGTGGCTGACTCAGCTTACTTTCCTATATAACCTATGACAAGGGGTGGCACTGCCCACAATGGCATGCCTTCTCCTACATCACTCATCAAGGAAGAAAATGCCCCTCAGATTCATCTACAGGTTAATCTGATGTATGCAAACATTCAGTTAACGCCCCCTTCCTAGAATACCTTAGCTTGTGTCAAATTAACAAAAACTAATTGGCACACTTGGTTCAATTTTTTTTTAACTTTAGTCTTGCTCTAATATGGGAATATATCTGTGGATGTAGACGTCCCCAAGTTCCCTAATGTTCTCAAAAGTACTAAAACAATGAGTAGTAACACACTAAAGCTGTGTTAGAAATCAAGCTGTTTTAGCATATCTTGTCTATAGTGACACACTACCTGCTCGAAATACCGAAGACTATGGGATGAGGGCTAGAAAAACAACTGTGCAGCTGAGTGTCGGCTGCTCTGGCAGAGCACTAGAGTTTACTCACAACACCCATATCTGGTGGTTCACAAGCTCCTTCAGCTCCAATTCCAATGATCCAGTGCCTTCCTTTCTGGCCTTCTCCAGCACCTTCACACATGTGCACGTAACATTAACATTCCCCTACCCACATAAACACACAGTAAGTCTAATAAAAATCTTTTAAAAAGTAGACCCTAGACCCTAAATCCCTCATCGATTTTTTGCTTTTCTTGATATCAGAGTTTTAAGCTAGAAAACTGAGTTGAACTGGATGGTTTCCATGTCCCTTTCAGTCTAAGACTGTGGCAATCAGGACTTTGAGATGGCTCAGTGGGGTAAGACAGGGGTAAATGAACTTGCTATGCAAACCTGATGGCTTTTTTTGGAGGACTGATCCCATGGTAGAAGGAAAGAATAGATTACTGAACACTGTGCTTTGACTTTCACTGCTGTAACCTGGAACATATGTATTTTCACTTGCACACACACACACACACGCATGCACACACTAATGAATCAGGATAAACCTACGAATTATTAAGATTGGAATAATTAGCCTAATATGTTATACATTTATCTAACATCATATTTACACATTTTATACAACTATAGAAAATAATCAAGATGGTTTCTATACAGCTCATGAGTTTACAAATCTATTGTCAAAATAATAGCTCCTGTTTTTCTATAGTTAAAATGTAACTGAACTTTTCTATCTAAAGTTTATTTGATCCTATAGCAACATAGAGCTTAAACCCACCTCTCAATTATATTTGAGTACAATTAACCAATAACTTAATCTCCTTACTGATAAGTGAAGATCAGAGGATAACTCTCAGGTATCTGTTCTTTCCTTCCACCTAGAATGCAGGTATCAAACATAGGTCACTAGAGGTGGAAAAATTACAGCCTGTGGTATAACAGCAACTTCTATGGGACACATTAATGATAAATATGCTAAAGGAAACTACCTCTATAAAAATGAAAAACTCTAAAGCCCTGATTATTTTTTTGCTTCTCTATTGGAGCACAAATATTCATTAAAATATTCCATTTATGCAAGAAACATATTTGGTGAATTGTTACTGATTGCTATGGCTGCAGTCAATTTCCCTATCCCTCTCTAAGCTTTGCTCTCTGTCTGCACAGGGATGATCTTTTCCTGCTATAACTGATATGTGACTGTAATATGCTGGCCATATGAATTCTGCTCCAAGAAGAAACAAAGATATAAATCTACCCTTACAAAGAAAACTGCAAACCTCTATGTCCTAAAACTGTCTTCTAAAAGTCTGTTTTCATGAAAGATTGCTTGTTTCTTTTCTTCCCATCTGATATTTGGTATCACACACATTCCAGTTAAAATAAAGAACATTTGATAGTTAATCCAAGAAAACAAGAGAAAACTGAGTGGCTTTCTTTTCAGTGCACAACAGTAAGGAATTACTGAATCCTATTTTCTATTATGTAATGCTAGATTCATGCTGAGTACGATTTTCGTCTTGTTGTTGTTGAAGCACTATGTATCCTTCTGAGTATTCCTAACCATACCCTTTGCTTTCTAGGCTGAGAACTGTTATAAACTATACAGACTTTGGTCTTTTAAAATATTTACACTGTGTATTACTCAGCATTAATTGAGAAAGCAGAAGCCATGCACGAAATTTCAAGAGGAAAGTTTAATACAGGGAACTGATTACTCTTGTGACTTGAATGATTGCAGCGTCCCTCTGCAGCAGCAGTTTTCAAAGGATCATACTTGCTCACTCCCTCCCAGGAGTTGTTTTCTGGGGAAGCTAGTGAAATGTTAGAAGGTAGGACATAGTAAGCTATATAGAACATAGTAGCTCACTAAGGAAATGTCCTTGGATTGTAATGGTTTGGGATGCTTCCTGTTCCACTGTCTGCTTCCTGTTTGCCACAATGATGTGACCAGCCACGTCAGGCTCCTGCCGACAGGGACGGAGCAGTTTCTACTGTCATACTTCTACACCAGTTATGGGATGAAATCTGAAATCATAAAACAAATACATTCTTCTTCCCTTAAGTACCCTCTGTTGGGTGTTTTGTCGCAGTGATGCAAAAGTAATTTACAGTAACCTAGGTGACAGAAGACTGGTGAAGCCAAGCACAAACTATGAAGCACAACACAGCAGCAAATCACAATCACACCAAGACTGAAAAAGCAAACAAGTCACTGTGCTTTGAGAAAGAGGCTAAGTCAAGGCATAGATGCCATGAGGAAGAATAGTCACATATAGAATGTGGTGTAGACAGGAGCCACAGCATGGCCACAGGCTCACGAGGCAGAGGATAGGGAATCCCAATTTTTCTCTGCCACTTCTGCCCTCCAATGTTTCATCAATATCTTTAATTATACAGACATTCCCACAATCTAGAAGGCAGGGGAGCCTGGCGACATAGTTCTCTACAATACAGAACAGAGCAGAGGCATGGCAAATGCACCCTGAACAGGTAAACAAAGACATTTGTTCAGACCTTCATGCCTTTCCTCGGAAAAATCAGCATTTATCACTCTGTAATGGTTACCTACAGTTTACATTCTCAAAATACAGACCCTGAGCCAAGATGGGAACAAAAGTTTCTTGATTTCTGTTTTTATATCATTCTCATGAACCTGACTGTGCAAGAGAACCATGAGACAACTTGATTTTTATTAAAAACATTACATACTTATCCAAAGTACTTTGATCATATTCATTTTTATTCTCTTTTCATATTTTCTTTCACCCCTCATCTCTAGCTAATCTTCCTTTACTCAAGTTTGACACCATTCTGCTTACAAGTCTTGTCTAATCTAGAATCCACATTTTGAGATAAAACATCTGTTTTTCTAAGTCTTGCTTATTCACTTAATGTGATAATCTCCAGTTCCATACATATTGAATAAACAAATAAAGAACTGGTCAAACTGTTACATTCCTTCAGCCTATTTTCTTTGTTTCCTTACATTTTCAACAGCCTTGTATCTATAATGCATCATGAAACTTTGTTTTTTTATGAATGAATAAATCTATTGTGTGAATAAATCTATATTTTTTTCATTTATCCATACTACTGACAAGTGCCTAGGGTGAGTCTATCACTTGACTATTGCAAATGGAGACATAGGAAAATGAATAAGTAGCTATATTGTATGGTGATCTAAGGAGTGGCCCAGGAAAGTTATCCTTTTGCTTTTTTAAAAAAACATTTACTTATTATGTATATAATATTCTGTCTACATGTATGCCTGCAGGCCAGAAGAGGGCNCTTTGGAAGAGTAGGCAATGCTCTTAACCGCTGAGCCATCTCTCCAGCCCTATCCTTTTGCTTTTTGGAGGGAACTCCACACTGATCTCCCTTGGGGCTGCGCGAGTTTCCATCCCAAGAACAGCACACACAGATTACTTCCCACTCTCATCAGCATCTGCTCTTCTGTTACTTGATGATAACTCTTCTGAATTTTTGCCTAAAACTTCTGAGGGAAATTTCAATTAAGATTATTTGGAAACAAAGGGAAAACTCAAATATTTTGATACACAACAGACTTACAGAAATGTAACCATGTTATATGTGAATGAAGTCTCACCTCTTTAACTGGTAATAATGGCTCTGGAGGAACACTGATTTCATTTGTTATATGTTTATCTCCCATGGCTTCCTTATCAGATTTTTTCATTATTCCTAAGCAAAGAGAAGGAAATAAATACAAAAGCATTCATTTAAAAAGAACAAACTTGGGTTGGAGCACTTACTGCTCTTCTAGAAGATCCAGGACTGTTCCCGGTGCTTCAGGAAGTTCAGAACTAAGTGTAACTCCAGTTTCAGGGACTCTGATGCCCTCTTCTGTCCTTTGCAGGGACTGCATGCACATGATGGACATTCATATACTCTGGCATGCACACATACATATTAGTGAATAAATCTTTTTTCAAAAGAACCAACTAGTCTAGATGTGATTAATGTACTAATTACATAGAAAATCACATACACAGTAATCATATATATGAGATATATATATATGGATTAATAGGGAATATAGTCAGTAAGATACAAGCTGGTGGCAGTATTGCAATTATGCAGGCATATACAAGGTAGAGACCCCTTTTAAATATACAACTTGATGAAATCTAAACAGCTTATAATTATATTCCTATCTGGCATACATGCATGTATAACCTGCAGAATAAAGATCATTCCTCTACATTCATGTTGCCAATACAGGATGACATATGAGTAAAAATTAATATTAACTTTCTTGTTAATTTGAAAAGTTCAATTTTGTCTGGTGTGGTAGTACAGGCTGAAAACACTTTGTGAATCTGAAATCAGCCTGGGTTTCAGAGAAGTCACAGTTTAAGTACCACACTTAAAAACTGATGGGGTTACATAAAATACTAGCACTTTCTTGAAAGATGGGCTGGAGAAACAGCTCCATTTGTAAAGTGCTTACCACACAGGATGGGGTATTTCACATTGATCCCCAGCACCCATGTACAACCAGGAGCCTGGAGCCCATGACTATAATCTCAGCACTGGGAGGCAGACACAGAGTATCCTACGGGCTTTCCGGCCAATTAGTGTAGCTCAATTGTATTGTTCCAGATTCAATGACTGTCTGAAAGAAATAACATGGTGGACCGGCCAAGATGGCCGAGCAAGTAAAGACAATGGCCTGCTGACTTAAGTCTGATACCCATGACCTGAGTCATAGACAGAAAGAACTCCTAAAAGTTGTCTCTGATCTCCACATGTGTGCTGTGACATGTAAACATCCATACACACACAGGCACACACAAATAAACACAAATGTAAAATTTAAATAAGTTGAGAGAAATTAAGAAAGACACCCAATGTTGGCGTGAAACCTCTACTTGTACACAAAACATGCACATGTAGCTGCACACATGCACACACACATACCATCAACATCATCATCAACATCATCATCAAGAACAGAATGCATAGAAACATAAAGGTATATCAGGAGAACAAGTATGCTTTCAGTAATTATTAACAATGGTTAATTTGAAAACCAAAAACACTGGGAGAGAAATGGTCAGATTTCTCTCAGAAATGGTGACTAACTTTTAAAATGGAATTATTTTTGCTATGTTAAGTTTTATAATGAAGGAACTCTTTCCATGGTGCAAAATTTAGTAACTAAATACAAGAAAAAAACTTCCCACTTTTACATCAAGATTGCATTAACCAGAGTTTGATTAAATGAATCATATATTGTCTACCTTTTTTGTGGCTTGGAGTTAGTATAGGATGATAAATTACATAGTATAATCCCATTTTAATTTCTTTTACTAGACTTCAAGAAATTTTAAGAAATAGTTTCTCTATTGTTGGCGATTTCCTCAGTAGATATTTTAACCAATAAATTCATTTAGTAGATGGGTGCTGTTTTCCTCCTGAGTGATACTTTGAATTTAATTGTGAATACATTATAAGGAATAGAGTTCTCAGAAAGAAGTATGTTTTATTCTAATGATAAAGTTACATACAACATCTGTTCACTCTGAGTATACTAAATGAATGCCTTCTTGGATAATAACACCTCCGCTCCTGTTTGGGTAAGTGTCCCCCAAATGGCCTGCAGGTTAAAGCCTTCTGCATCCCTAGCTTCTGAAGCTATCAGGAAGTGGTCAATCAGTTAACAGATGGGTTGTAGTGCCCTTGAAGGGCATATTGGATCTCTGCAAGAGCAGCAAATGCTGAAGTGTCTCTCCAGCCTCTAGCCCTCCTATGTTTAAAATCTTATGGTGATGTTGTATTTCTGTGCAACTGAAACTGATACTGAAACATGTGCTTACAGTTTCCCATAGGATTTACTCTTTGTGTTAAATAATTCTATGGACACTGTCACGTACATAGTTCACTTTCTACCACTAATGTGTCCACATGGAATAGCTTCACTATTCTAAGCTCCCCCTGCCAATATAACCCATGTACCTATTCCTTTCCCCTTTTCCTGGCAATGTAAATATTTCAATATTCTATAGTTTTGTTTTTCTATAACAATATATAGTTGGAATCTTACAGTATGTAATTTTTTTAGATTTAGCAATAAACAAACTTGGTTCCTCCATATCATTTCATGGCTTGATAATCTTATCTTTATTGATGAATAATATTCCATTGTATTGATATACCACAAATTGTTTATCGATTCGCCTACTGAAAAACATCTTACTTGTTTCCAAACTCTGGTAATTACGAATAAAGCTGCTGTAAACATTCATAGACAGGTTTTTGTAAGGATTTAAGTTTTCAACTCATTTGGATAAACACCTGGAAGTGCAATGACTAGACCATATGGTAAGACTATGTTGAGTGTTGGAAGATAGTGCCAAACTGACGAGCAAAGATGCTCTATCGTTTTACATTCCTAACAGCAATGAATAGAGTTACTTTTCTGCTACACACTTGGCAGAAAGTGGTATTTTTAGCATTTTTTTAGATTTTTGCCATCTAATAGGTGTACAGTAATATCTCATTAATTTGCATTCCCGTGGTGACATACTATTTTTTGCATCTTTTCATATGCTTAGTCACCATCTGTCATCTTTAGTGAGCTGTCTACTCAGATATATTATGTATTTTAAAATCAGGTTGCCTGTTGAATTTTAAAGGTTCTTTGTATATTTGGATATGAATCCATTATCATACATGTAGCTTGCAGTTCTTATTTTTACTTTGTGTCTTTTCATCTTCTTTGTGAACTTGACTATTTATTTAACCATTGCACTTAATAAACTTATCTTTCAGATACAGTAGTGCAGTTGTAAGATACAGGCCAAGACAATTAATTGTCCATAGTTCAAGAAAACTTGACATAATATCATGAAGTATGACATCATACAAATGAAGGAGAGAATGCTAAATGTTCATCAATGAATACCTAATTATATTATGCACAACAATGGAAAACTCTTCATCATCTACAGCAAATATGAATATGATAAGTATAGAGGCTTAAGCAAGTTTTATATTTATAGGAGCTTTATATCTTGTATATACCTGCATCATTTTAATACAGTCAACATCTTACTGTATATATTCCCTATATATTCATATATTTCTATGTTTATGTAAATGCATCTACTGTGTGTGTAGCTTTTCTACACAGTTATTTTAACCTGCCTGAAACTACATATGCTAATCACATCTAGAATGGTTGACACTTGTTTCTTAAGATTTATTTATTCTTTTGATGTTTATATGTATGTTTTAGATTGTATGTATGTGCATCATACACATGCACAGCCTGCTGAAGCCAGAAGAGGGCATTGGATTCCCTGGAAGTGGAATTACAGGCAGCTGTGAGCCGCTCAAAGTAGGTGCTGGGAACTGAATGTAGGCCTCTGGAGGAGCGGGCAGTGCTCCTGGTGGCCTCTCTTACTCTTGGTCATCTTTTTGTGTCCCAGTTCCTTATTTTAGAATTAATTACTATGAATTTGTTTCCTTTTCTTTTCTCAGGAAATGTTCCTGCATTTTCCTAATTATTCACCTTTAATAGGATGACAATCATTTATTATTTTAATATAGGAACATGTGTAGATGTACTTGTTTCCAGAAAGTAGAGAAGCAGAAAAAAGTTGCAGTTTCATCTTGATTATATATCCTTTTGGTTTGTTCCAAAGCTTAATGGTATGCATATGTTCAAAACCAATTTATCTGAATACTCTACAGGAGCTCATAAAAGTAGCTAATTTTAAGAGATACTTACCCTTGAAGCATAATCTTTGCAGATCTCTTTCTGGAAGTAACTGTGTGACATTGCAGAGCTAGAGTTTAAGTCTTAGGGAAGAAGTTGACTACCTTCTAGTTAACATTTCACTCCTGAATATGTTATATTTATTCAATAAACAAAATGTCCAGATGGTAGAAACCATCTGCTTATCTCCAGGACAAGTTAGACAAAGACAATATTCCTAAGCCATTTCTTGCTGGTTCATAACTCTAGAATGAGTGACTTTCAATTAATTATATTAATATTTAAAATATAATGCCCCCAAAATTAAAAGACTTTTAAGAAACTTATCTTTAAGTGTAAAAGTAAATGGAGTCATTTTTAGATAGGATTAATGACAATCAATACACGTTAATAAAATATTTCATGAATACAACATTGCAGCATTTTTATATTTGTTTCCCATTCAATTGGCCAATTTCAAAACTTAACAAAATAAAATTCTGAGTTCAGTGAACAACTGGGGAATTACTGTATATATTTAAAATAGATTGAAAATTCTGTACACACTTTATTATCTACTTTTAGCTCGACTTTGAAACATAATTATTTGCATGAAACTAAGAGTGGGTTCTCTAAGTATATGCCTAGATTAAGAACCTCAGAAGAGCACACAGGGTCACAAGAATGCCAGCTGCTCAACAGCTTCCCCTACAGAGTTCTCTGTGGTTCATTTTACACTTCTGGCTATTTTGCACACTGCCACTTTGCTCTCTTTCACAGGGACTGGAGGTTGGCAGTACTTCCCTGTGACATCCACTTTCACACCCAAATTGGTCTTCATAGGTTCCCATTGTGTGCACTTCAAAGCAACTTGCCTTGTTGGCAGCTCTGAGTGGGAAGTGCAAGTCTTTCTTTTCTTCACTGCTCTTTTCTGGCTCACAAGCAACCTCCCACCAAAAGCTGAATCTGCAGAAGAGACTACATCCAAGAGATAATACCATAACAAAGTATGAAGAGAAGCCCAGGTGGCCACCTTGCAAATTTCCAATGTGGAAGCCTTCGACCTCTCTGCCCAAGAAACAGCTAAAGTCCTAGAGTAATGAGCTTTAGAAGCCCTAGGAGCCTCTTTGCCTTAACTACATACGCCTCCCTAATACAATCCCCTAACCATCTAGCTGAGGAACTCTTAGAAGCCATTTGACCCCTCTTAAGACCCCCTAAGAGTACAAACAATCTTTCAGAAGATCTGAAATCTTTGATTCTTCTGAGACAAACCCTAAGTGTTCTTCTTACATCCAATTGAAGCGACCATTGCGCTTTGTCGTTGCTGGTGCTAAAGAGAAACGAGGGCCAAGAAGCCTCCTGGTTTAGATAAATCTCAGATGCCACCTTTGGAAAAATTGAGGAACTGCCCGAGAACTACTTTATTCTGAAGGAGCATCAGAAATGACCCCCCCAAATCAAACCTAAAGCAAGCATGTAAAAATACCATCACACAGAAGAGACACAGGATGGCATCAGTACAGTCAATCACTTTCTCAACGACGAAATCAGAAAACCATCAAATCTGACCAAACATAACAAATAGGTAGAACTACTAAATTTTCTTTCTCATAAAAGATTTATCCTGTCTCTATCAATTCTCTTGTTCACATTCTGATTCCTAAGAGTAAACATTAAAGTAGAAAGTTAAATGTGTGGTTAATTATCTTTATACATCCTGTATGTGATGTTAAGCACTTGAATATTTTCAAAACATCCAGAAAATGGGGGGAAAAACCTTCACTTTCTTTATATTGTTTGGATTATATAGTGGTATAAGACCACTTTTATCAGGCTAACAAAATATGCTCCAATGAAAACCAGGACCCAGGAAGCCACCTGGATTGCTCTTTCCCTCCATTCTCTTCCAGAAAGAGTTTCTAGCAAAACCATACAAATAGGTACCTTTTGCTTCTATAGTAATTGATCTTAGGTATCTTTTCCCTCCTAATTCAAAACCCAAAGTTTTTGAAAAGAACTGATTAACACTGACACACTCAAAGAAAGATAAGATTTTCCCCCAACAATTTCCTTTACAATCATTCTTTACGGTCATTTATATAAAGTTGTGTAGGGTCGAAGCGATCTTGGTTGTCTTACACAGAACAAAACCAAGACCAAACCCATGAATTTCAACTTCAAAGAAAGCATATATCACAAGGGCCTGTGGAATGGCTCCAGGTGGGGGTGTTTGCTGCCAAGCCTGACAACCTGAGTTGAATTCTTGGAACCCACATGGTGGGAAGAGAGAACCAATCCTGCAAGTTGTTCTCCTCCTTCCACACGTGCCCCCCCACAAGCACATGCATACAAATGTGCATAAACTTTTTGGCTTATTTTTTAACAATTCTAGATCATCAATATGAAGTGAACCTAGAGTGAATTAGAGAAATTTTAACACATTAACCTCATTTATTCATTGAACAAATCTGTATTAAATATATCCTGACAGCACATATTATTTTAAATGTTAGAGAATTATTAAAAATATTGTTGGAGCACAAAAATATTTTGAAAAATTAAAGAATACAAATAGCCAAAAAGAGATGTTCTACTACTGAGATATTTCTCATACCTGTCACTCAAAAATTACTTTTAAATATTGAATTTGATAACCCACAAATATGGGTTAACAGCAACTATAAATTATGATGTGATTACAGAGATTTTTTTGACTTCACATAACAATTGTAATGCCTGCTCTTGAGTGTACAAGTCTGTGAGCCTCACCAAGGCTCAATCCTAATCTAATGCAGTAGAATACGCCTTTCTTTTTCCCCTAAAATCAAGAGCTAAAATCTTTTCTTCAGATCTTGCCTACTTCAGTTTTATGTCCTTACAACATTCCTCTAACAATATTAGTCACGTTGCACTTAAGAACAAAGCTCTCCCATAACTGATACATATTGTCCAAGGCTGTACTAGGATGAAAACAAGATGATGGACAGAGACCTTGATGACCTGGAATTCAGTCTTTTTTTAACTTCTGAAGGGAACTGAACAAAGAAAAGTGAGAATGCATTGTCTTGGATGGTCATGATGGATGAGCACCAGTAGCTAATATCAATTCTGTGAGGCCTTAACATAGCACCAAAAATTTGGAAGTCTTAGTGTTTAAAATTCTCTGAGCTCAGATCAACTCCATTTAGACAAGCAATTAAGGCTCTCATTATCTCCTAATTTAGTCTACAGTTCCTGTTTGTTTTTTGCCTAAAGCATTTTCTGTCTTACATTCTTGCTAGCATCAGAAATCTGTACTCCACCCTTATTTTGTCTAATGAGCGGAAATTCAATAAAGTGATGGCTACAGGTTGGCTATAATTGGAGGATGCCCCACAAGAGCTCAGATGTTAGAAGCTTAGTCTTCCAGATGGTAGTAAAAGAACGGAGGACGTTGAAGAGGAAGAACGCAATGGGTGGGTACTGGCAGCCCCACCCTTGGGAGGGTGCTCACCTGAGTCAGCATACATTTTGGACTTTCTCCAAAACTGTGAGGTAAATAAGCCCCATTCCTTTCTAAATTATCTAGGCTCCAAAACTTTGTTACAGTAATAGAAAATGAACAAATACAATGATCTGTATTACTTACTTTATAACAGTGCTACCTAAAGTTAACCTGAAAGATAAAAAATTGCCTAACTATGCTAAACATAAAAGAAACTTCCACCCCAGCCACTATCTTTTCTAATACACAAGTCAAAGTAAATAAAAAAGTACAGAACTATGTATACAAAGAGAAGCTAAAGATTTATTGTTCCTAGATATGGGGTTTGCATGTTAAAAAATTTAGTTAATTCCTGCTTCCCTCAATTGGTTTTGAAGATGTAGCCACTTTCTCAGCACGCCACCCATGGCGTGAAAGAGAAGTGTGGCCATGATGGTGAAGAAAAGGTATACATAAGACAACAAAGAGTGTGTCTTGGCCATATCCTTCGACTGCTACCCATATTCTCAGAAACATTATTTCAACCTACACAGTAAAATATTCTTCAAAGAGATTTTGTTTCAATTAAATTAGAATAATACATTACAAAATTACAATGAATATCTGTAATAACTCACAGTGTAATAAATCACATCTGGTAATCATAACTTTTAAATATCTTATGAATGCCCTAGTATGCTAGGTTATTTAATTTTTATAACTCCACTTTTGATATTGGAATGTGAAGTATTGGGGCCTACAAAGACAGAACTTCGTGTATTCCTACAAGACTACTGGGAAGGTGAGAGAGCTCTGGCCTAAGGAGACTAGGAAAGCAGCTGGAGGAGGTCACCTGGCTTCTTGTGGCAAGAGCACAGGGGCTCCGCCACCCAGTCTGTTCAGTCTTTCAACAGGCCAGCCTGTGGTTCTTCCCAGGGAAAAAGACACAACATTAGCCAAGGGCAATTATCCAAAACAAACTTAGAAAGTTTTTGCCCATTAGAATTAAGGACTCTCAAAGTGCAAACAATAAAAAGCAAACCCACACTATGTGTCAAGCTGAATATTAATGCAAACAACTTCATCATGTACCTCTTTCCAATAATGGTACAGATTAAAAGTGGCAGGGAACATTCAGAGAAAAATTGTCTATGCATGATTAACTAAAGAGCACAGTACCTGGAGCATTCCTTGGCATCTCAAGCAATAAAAATGTCTCTTCAAACAGTTCCTGAATGCTTTTTTCCAGCTTCAAAGCGGATTCTGTCAGCTGTGATAGCAATCTGAGTTCACGTAAGGACGAAGAAGAGTGTCTTCGATCCTGTGGGTACACAGAGCTGACTGTGAAGAAAAGATAGACACTGTTAAACATTTTATTGATTTCTTTGGAAAGTTCTAGAACAATCGTTTTGATCATATATACCATAAAATTGACAAGAGCTTCATAATTTAGGCAAGCCTGTTCATCATGAAACACATATAAAAACCTTCTAGGGGAATCATTTCTTCCAAGAAGTTATAGATAAATATAATCTGTGATGCAATTATGACAAATAACTAGCTTGTAATGTGTTATAAAATTGATAACTTATACAACTGTATTTTTAAGTCTATCATAATTTGACTCTGATTATGAGGAAACATCAGACAAACTCAGATTAAGGGACATTCTTCAAAATAGATTAGCATACCTTTCAAAACTATTTGTGCCAGAAAACCAAGCTTCATAAATATTACAGTATAGAAGCATACAAAAGACATAATAACTGAAGCCATTATTTGATTCACAGCTAAAAATATTTGCAATCCATTACTCTTATCACAAGCTTCTTATTTCTTGGTTCAAATATTGAACTGTAGTTATGAAAAAGATACTTTTGATTTGAGATAATATGTTCTGCAGAATATAACAAAGGTCTACCACATAGTCTTAATTAAAAGAAGAGTTTTGAGGAAAGAATTAAAAAGACAAGGAAGAGAGGTAGAAAGCTAAGTGAGGAACCACAAAATGTAGACATGTAGTAAAATAATAGCACTCATGCATTTGAGGAATTTGGATGTTAAGGAAATCAGAAATTTTCCTTGGTATTCTGATGTAGATTCCCCTCTGTATGCTATGAATATGTTTTATTACCATTGGTTAATACAGAAGCTGCTTTGGCCCATGGATAGGCAGAATAGAGCTAGGCAGGAAAACTAAACTGAATGCAGTGAGAAAGAAGGAAGAGTCAGGCAGATGCTATGTAGCTACCCAAGAAGCAAGATGTGAGGTAACAAACCACTAGACTCGTGGTAAAATATAAAATAATAGAAATGGGTTAATTTAGGATGTAAGAGCTAGCTANGTATGCTATGAATATGTTTTATTACCATTGGTTAATACAGAAGCTGCTTTGGCCCATGGATAGGCAGAATAGAGCTAGGCAGGAAAACTAAACTGAATGCAGTGAGAAAGAAGGAAGAGTCAGGCAGATGCTATGTAGCTACCCAAGAAGCAAGATGTGAGGTAACAAACCACTAGACTCGTGGTAAAATATAAAATAATAGAAATGGGTTAATTTAGGATGTAAGAGCTAGCTAGGAATATGCCTGAGCCGTTGACCAAAGAGCATTGTAATTAATATAGTCTCTGTGTGATTATTTGGGTTTGGGTAGCTGGGAAACAAAAGCACAGTCTCCATTTACAATATTCAGACAGCTTTATAAACCTGAAATTTAAAATATAAAAGAAAAACATCTAAAGAACAGATATAACTTCTCAAACTGTCTGTATGTTATTTTTATATCATTAAAAAGAAATCAGTGTGGCAAATGGGTACAAACTAATAACTACATAATCCATGAAGCTATGTTTAAAATTCTCTCTTATCTGAATAATTGGGGTATACATTTTATGTAGGAAAATACAACTTATACAAAGACTAATGTTTTTCCTCACAATTATACTACTAGTCAAATTACACTTCCATTTAATTACCACATAAGACAGGAAATGTTTAGGAGTACACAGAGTAATTTCCTTACTAGGTCGCTTTAATTCCAATCTGTTGCTTCTATATAGAAATGTATCACCAGATGGTATTTCTAACTATATGTTCAAGTATATAAAGAATTTTTCTTTTATTAATCCCATTTCTTGGAACATATTTAAAAAGATTAATTGTAATTAGAAAATCCACAATTTCACTCTAACAAGCATCTGGTGATGTGAGCAGAAAACATGAAGGGTGATAATCAGAAACTGAAGGGGCTGATGAGTCCACATGGAGACAGATTGCTCTCATCACGTAGTCTTAGAAGAAAGGCTTCAGAAACACAGCTTTACAGGTAATCTATTTCCCTTCAGTTAAAAAGCTTAGACACTGGCATCAAGCTTAAATCCACAGAATATAGTCTTTAAGCAAGGGCTAACCAAAACTATCATTTTAGCTTTGCAGGTAATCTGAGAAATCTATCCACAAATTACAACTATGGAATAATATCTACCTCTAAAAAGTAAAAACATCTAAAACTTCTTACAAAAATTCTATACTCATCCCCACATTTAAAAAGTTTCTAATTATCTTATTTTCTACCCATGATTCTTCTAGAAAGATGCACAAGTACATAAAATGTATGAACAGCATACATAACAAAAATTCCAAAAAAGTTATGTTATGTTCGAAAATTGGAAAAGAAAAGATGAATATAGCATGTCTCTTCTAGTTGTTGACCAGTTCCTTATCAGGCTGTTTGGAATGTGTGTGTGTGTGTGTGTGTGTGTGTGTGTTTATGCATTTGTGTACATGTAAACGAGAGGTCAACCTTAGGTGGCCTGAGGAAGTTGTTTACCTTGTTTAGTAATAGAGTCTCTCACAGGGAACTAGGGCTCCTACTTTCACAGGGACCTGGGCTTGTTGCTTAGGCTTGGATGTTCAGCTATCTTAAATATGACCAGAGCTTTCTTTTAAGCTTCACATATGCAAATAAGGGGTCAATAACCTTGTAAAGTCCCAAGCTCCTTTTGGACTTCATATATTTTAAAAACAACTTCCAAATACTTTCTAATGCTTCATTAGGCAAGGCTACTCAATAGTGTGATTTGGAATTAAACATAGTTAGAAGCCTTTGTCTGGCTCAAATTTAAGTTAAAGGTATTATAAATGTTTATAGAATAAGGAAAGATTCACCTTAAGAAACATGTGCAAGAGCTGGAACCCTGTGACTTAAATGCCACTTGTCTAAAATCATGTAGGCTTTGTGGATTCTCCATGAAGAGGATTTACTTTCACAACTGGGAGTTAACAAGGACCTTGTAGACAGACAACAATATTAAAGGCAAGTCCATTTCAATTCAATGATTCTTTATAACTTATTAAAGAGGGCCAAATGATATGTATGACCTAAATCTAATAATTTTTTCCAAAGAAGCAATGATTACAGAGGAGACTCATTAATTAGTAGTCCTTATTATCTACCATTCTTAGATAAGAATTCTCCCAATGGGCATTGTGAGGGTTAGTAATTTATGGAGAAAATAATTCTGTATTGAATTCATTTTGTAAAAGGCCAATTAAAACAAAATTAAACACAATGTATGGAATTCCATTTCCCCAAACTTCCTTATTTTTTTTATTTTCTCCACACTATTTCACAGGACCTGAGTTCTAATCACCACTCTTTACGTCAGGAATTCCATCACTGTGCCTCCAAGACTTCCCCCCATTACCCAGATCAGGACAGGATGTCATCAAGCAGAAATTCCTTTTATATTGCTCATTATTATTCTCGTCCTCTCTTCTTTCAGTAGTATTTGTCTATTCTTCAAATCACCTGCTCAAAAAACTTCATCTACATAGAACAAGGTGTAGGTGTCAACCTTCCCAAAATAAGCCAATTTAGAGTTTGTTTATTTATTAAACAAGGGGCTTATTTATTTACTAAAATCACAATGAAACTCTCTTACTTTCAGTGAAGTTTAGGCATGCATGATTATACACAAGGAACTGCATTTGACCTACTCTGCCAACAATTGCTGTTTGAATTTATAATCATTGTTTATGTGATGAGCTTGGATATGATATGAAGAGAAAAAATAGTTCTAACTAAAATATCAGTATTACAAGGAAAAATAAATTTTTCACGTAGAGCAAGACTTTATCATCACGGAGCAGTGATTGCAAATGATAATAAGGGTTTGATGGCAATTTTTTCTCTAGTATTTTAATAATTTCTTTCTTAAAATGCACAATAAAATCCTGTACTTTAATTTTTAACTCATTTACTTTTATAATGAAATGGAAACTTTTAAAACTGAATGTTTCTCAAACATTTTTGGCTAGGGAACGCCACCTGATTCATCAACAGATCTATTCACTTTTGAGATTTTCAAGGAAAGGGGTCACTGGGATCACCTCTGTGATGATTTGAGTGTGTCTACTGTGTGGCTTTTCCTCCACTGTAGAGCCTGGCCTGATTTCGATAGCACTCTTTTCTGCTTGTAAACTGTCACTCTTCATTTTGTCATGCTATGTTTTTAGGACACTTTTGAAAATTAGTAAATGTATCCTAAATCCTCCTAAAATTCTCTTGTGGAAAAATACCCACAAAATCTATTTGAGGCCTAAAGGAAAACATGTGAGGATCATGTATGGATCTGAAGGAAAGGAACAGTCCAGGGTCCTACTGAGCATGCACAGTGAGTGTGTGGAGGTGAACCACCAGGACTGCAAATAGCTATGTGAGAATAATCATAATCCCAATAATGATTTTTAAAATAATAATGAAAGAAGTATCATTTGCTGGGGTAGGTGATACAAGTCTATGAATCCTTGAACTCTAGAGATGTTGGCAAAAGGATTGTGAATTCAAATTCAAGGTTAGTATGAGCAGCATATCAAGGCCCTGTCTAAAAACAACAAACAAGCAGAATCTGTTGTGCTGGAAAATTACTCTGTAGCTATCACTACAGGTAGGTTATGACCTCAAAAGGCAACTAAAAATGTGACATTGTGTAAAAACACAAATAACTTTTAATAAAATTCTACTTTATCCATGCTCAATTTTTTAAAATTAATTTTTAGATTAGTATACAAAGTAACAGATTTCATCATAGTGTCTCATTTGTTTCCCTCCTCCATAGTGGCCATTTGTTTGGGAGCAATGGGGAAGAGGGACGGATAAGAACAGAGTGCATATGCGCGCGCACACACACACAGGGCTATGAAAAGGTCATATTACAAAACAAAGAATCATCACAAGAAATCTATTTCTTCCCTTTTATGCTAGTCTGAAAAAAATAGGGTACAGGTGGAGGAAATTTTAAAGGGGACATCTCATGCAATTGCCATGAGCAAAAGAAATTTTGTTAGAAAAATAAACAGTAGGAGCTTATTTCTTATGAATGTGTATGCATGTGTGCATATGTATATGTGTATATTCATGTTTAAGAGTTTGCAGCTGTGGGTGTGTGTGCATTTTCATGTGTGTGCAGATGTGCATGAATGTGAAGTCCAGAGTAAAATCAGCCATAGGAATATTGTTTGCCTTCTTTGAGACAGTTATTTTGGTCGGCAGCTCACCGGTTAGGCCAGGCTAGCTGGCTAGCAAGTCCACAGGCTTCTTCCTGTTTCTGCCTCCCCAGAGTGGGATTTTAAATCTGTGCTGCCACAATTGGCATCCATTCAGTCTGATGAAACTGTAGTTCGCATGCTTGTGAGGCAACTGCACAGATTAAGCATCTCTCTCTCTCTCTCTCTCTCTCTCTCTCTCTCTCTCTCTCTCTCTC